>VDFB02096778.1:0-87438 GCA_007258455.2 Sequoia sempervirens
AGGATGTTGGACACTAGGAACAATGAGAGGGGGGGTGAATTAGTGTTCCACAATTTTGAATCTCAAACCAGATCCTAAACTATCAACGTCAATATTTAACTTCTAATAGAATCGACAATAAATAAATAAAAGGAAAAATGCATGCACATTAATAAGACAATGTGAACAACATAACACCAATATTTTTACGGGAAACCCTGTTAGGGGGAAAACCATGATGGAGATTAGTCCAGAAAGTATACTTTGTTAAAAGTATGATAAAAAGGGGAATGCACTTGCATTCAGGCACACTGCCTAGAGCTCACTGCTGAAAATACAAAATAGGATTCACTGTCCAAAAGAATTTTAGATTGAAGCTATTCAAAATATGAACTAAGAAAATAACATCTCTATATTCCTGGATTCAGTTCCAATGAAGCACATGAAGACTGACCCTAGACCTTCTACCCAATTTGCACTTTTGCTCTATTCTACTCTGCAAAAACCCTTCTGTTGGACAAACAAAATTCTCTCAATAGATCCTCTGATAGTACCTCATGCAGTTGTTCTGCACTTTTTCGCACACACATTTTCACCACTTCATGTATCACAACATCACACACCTAAAATGAATTACTGGTCTCACTTATATATCTGCTAACAAGAATTTTATTTTTCTATGTCGTCTTGAAACAAAATATAATAATTTTCACAAGTCGGCTCCAAACACCAATTAGAACTAATGTGTACCCAAACAAGTCGGCTAGACTATATTAGGGACCCAAAACAAAATTCCCAATATAATAAATAGTTAAACACATACTCCTCATACATCCGGAACACACCATACGCAACAGGTCAGCCACAGTGAGAAAATAAGCATTAAATTATTCTATCGAATATTCAAACTCGTACATGGATTAAGTGTAATATCATAAAACTTATCAGACAAATAGAATACATGATTGACATGCATCCCTATGGATCAACACAACAAAATAATGATTCAGTGAAGTATCCAGACCAACTTACAAACCAGATACTTTGTTCTTCATACATTCTGTCGGTAGAGTATTGTCTTCTACTTTCCTTGCCAGTATGAACTACCTCTAATTTATGGACCATGCTACTGACTCTAGTTGCCATCAATGAAAACACTAGCAGCCAAGAACAATCTCCTAAATCCATTTTCCAACAATCTCCCCCTTTGGCAATGATGGCAATACTTAGTGAAAAATGACTAAGTATCAAAACCAAAATTCAAAACTCCATAGCATGACAAAACAACTGCAAAACACTTACAACAAAACACTTCCCCCCCTTTGGATGTCAAGGAATTTTTCACTAGATTCTCTCCCCCTTTGACATTAATGACAAAAAAAACTTCCACTACTTTCCTAAGCTTATTTACTGTACTCTTCCTTACTGCATTTTCTCCCCCTTTGTTGATTGCAGAAATTGATCAAACTTTGAAGAATTTGCAACTGCCACATAAATCAAAAAATTATTTTATACTTATCTTTCATTTCAGGGAGAAATTTATTCCAAGAGTCCACTACAATCCCCATAGCAATTATCAAACTATTATTTTATAATGTTTTGTTGATGACCTGAACAAGGGATTCATGAATGGTAATGGTTTCTTCTAGCTTTTCTCCTTTCTTTAAAACTTTTACCATTTTATCTAATCTGCATTCAGTCAGGTCCTTCACTTTCTAGGAGTCCATAAGATTTTTTTTGGTAGAGTGAATCTTTGCATGTTCAACTTGTAGCTCATGAATCTTCTTCTTCACTTCTTCATCCTTGTCCTAAACCATATTGTAGTCTTGTCTGATTCTGACAAGCTCATTCTTGATTTGTTCCAACTTGTCCTTGTATTTTCCAACCATGTGAGGCCACCTAAGATAGTAATTGAAGATCTTATTTGCTAATTCAATGCATTGTTTTAGTATGTTCATTTTCTTCTTCAGTTTGGCAAGAGATAGCCTAAACTGTATCTTCAAATGTGATATTATTTCCTCTTCATTTTTGTCCTGAGACATAGAGTCCATAGCCTCCTTGATATATTCAATAAATTCTTCTAGAAGCACATTTTGCAGACTTTTCAGATCAATGTTATTATCAATAAATTATCTTCCTAGAGTGTCTTCAATGAGGTCATGTTCATATGATGGACCATTCATCCATATGTCAGTTATCTTTTGCATTCCATTTTCTTCTTGAACAATCTACAATATCTTTGCTTTTAGTAGGGAACCTTCTTCATCGCTTTCGTTTGTAATAACCACAACCAGTTCAACTAGTTTTGGTTGATCTCTTGGTGTATATTCCTTAGAGTCTTCATCGACTATATCCTCAACTATCTAATTTTTACCTTTTCCTTCAAGTTTTGTTGACTTAGGCACTGAAAGAGTGTCCCGAACCAACTCTCTTTCTATATTTTTCTTTTTCTCTAACTTACCATAGGATGATCCAATTTCAATTTCTTTTTATCGAAAGAGGAATACCAAAATTTCTTAACAAATTTCCAAAGAATTTCTCGTAAACTTGTTCACCATTTTCAAAAGAATTGAAATGCTCAAATATTTTCTTGCAAACTGGCATATTTTGCTTCCATACTACATTGTCATTTAGAGGCAAGCAATTTAGGAAATATATCATAATGTATATAGCCAAGGTACCAAACCTGAAAGAGTAATCTATTTCCTTTTTCAATTGCACATTTTCCATTAGTTGATCCTTCAACAATCCATAGAGATCAAAGTCTTCATTTTCTATTATCATCTTGTGTGCAATATAGACTGCGCCTGCCGATGTTGATCCTTCCCGATTTATGAAGAAAATCTTGTATGAAATTCCATATGCAATATACCTTGTTAATGGGTCTTTGATCGATGTAATTGTCAGTGCCCTCTAATCTCCTATTACACCGGTTAGGGCTTTGACTTCAACATTTCAAATCAATTTATTTTTAGGGACATCACCAACATTGCACAAACCTGTTACATTTTTTATTACATCCTTAGAAATTTGAGAGGGTTTATCTAGAGTAAGGATATCACCATCCAATCTATTCAAGATAAATTGGACAACCTCTGTGTTGACAAAATGAGGAAATTCATTCTAGATATCCAGATTCTCGTGTTTCGCTCCTCCAAGCTTCTTCGATTCAACGTGCGATAGAAAATTTCTTATATCCCTAACCTTTTGACTACTATACTCATCCAAATTTATTATTCCTTTAATTTTCTTCATTTTTTGTACCAAACAGGGTTCTACCGATCACAGAATGAGTATAAATTAATAATCAATAGAAATACTTGGAAAATTCACTGCTAATTTGAATTTCGCTCCAAAATTTTGCTGAAAAAAGGGTTCTCCAACTATTCTCGTTTGGTGCACGGTGAAAAATGAGGGTTTCAATGCCCATTTATAACTTTGCACACCTAACTTATAGCATTAAATGCTTTTCCCTAGAAGTTCTAGTTACATTGTTTTTGAACAAGAGATAAATTCATCTGTGGACCTTCAAGAGGTGATCACTAGTACATTTGAGGATGAATAACAAAATTGCAAACAACTTCCTACAATCTGAAACCAACTACACATGGGGGGGACAAAATATTTTCATGAAAGACTCCCCCTAGGCCAATGGCCTGAAATCAATTGTCAGATGAACTACTAGAGGGAGCTTCTAGTACAGTCTTATTTCCTTCATCAAATACATTCTTCTTTACCCATGTTTTTATCATTTGATCTCTTATCTCCTCCACAGATGCTTTTCCTTTTCCTTTGTCACTTTTCTATGAATTTCTACCTTGATATTCTGAACCTCTTTTATTCATGTTTCTATTTTTGTAGACTCTTGCAATGTGACTAGATTTGTTACAATTGTAGCATACCAGATATTTATGTCTATACCATCCATTCCACTGATTTCCTCTTGATTTGCATTGATTGGAAACATGTCCAAACTTCCCACAGATATAACATTTAACATTCCTTTTATTGACAGACATGCTTCTACATTCTAATGACTTATGACTGAACTTTTTGCAGTTAAAACATTGACCTAAAAATGATGGATTTCCAGAACTTATCTTACTTCTACACTAAGAAGCCATATGCCCAAATTTATTACAAAAAAATCAATATCCATTAAATTTTTGAGTATTAGGCTGCCTTACCAGATATCTTCTGCCTTTTTTCTTCTTTTTAGGGTCCTTTTGTTCAGATCTAGAGCTCAAATCCTTCTCATAGCCAAGACATCACCTATCATTTGCATCCTTTTGTCCTTTAGTTATTTCATCAAGCTTAGCAGAACTAATCTTGAACTTTTCCTTAAACTCATTTGCAGTGGTGAGCTCATCTCTAAGAATAACTACCTGTCTCTCAAGCTCTTGGTCATTGTTTCTAGATTGTTGCAGTTTAATCTCTCGCTGAATAAATCCACTATTTTCTCTGCTACATTCCTCAGATTTCTCTTTGAAGGACTAGGCTAGATTCTCCTCATTCTTCTTTCTTTCTTCAATCTCTTTAGTTAACTTCGTTGCCACAAATTCCATTTCAAGCTTTAGAGCAATATTGTACTTAGCAATATTTTCACATTATTCTATTATTTATTTTAGGGTTTGATTCAGATGAACATCTTTCAGGCCTCTTCTTTCTTTTTGCTTCAACTGACCACTTAGTTCTTTCCTCTTTTCCCTTGATTCATTTATTTTATCCTTCAGTGATTGAATGAATTTTTTTGCAGCCACAAAATTTACTTTTAGTTCCATGACCTTTACTTTAGACTGATCAAGATCATCAAGTACCACCATAAGCTATTGTTGAAGACCACCTACGTCCATTGTAATCCAAGATCCACCCAAGCTATTAAACTCAGAAGAGGAACCTGCTCTGATACCAATTGTTGGACACTAGGAACACTAAGAGGGGTGGTGAATTAGTGTTCCAAAATTTTGAATCTCAAATCAGATCCTAAACTATCGACAACAATATTTAACTTCTAATATCATCCACAACAAATAAATAGAAGGAAACATGCATGCACATTAGTAAGACAATGTGAACACCATAACACTAATATTTTTACATGGAAACTTTGTTAGGGGAAAAACCACGGTGGAGATTATTCCACAAAGTATATTCTATTAAAAGTATGATAAAAAGGGGAATTCACTTGCATTCAGGCACACTACCTAGAGCTCATTGCTCAAAATACAAAATAGGACTCACTGTCCAAAAGAAGTTTATATTGAATCTATTCAAAATATGAACTGAGAAAATAGCATCTCTATATGCCTGGATTCAGTTTCAATGAAGCACATGAAGACTAACCCTAGACCTTTTTCCCAATTTTCACTTCTGCTCTATTCTGCTATGCAAAAACCCTTTTGTTAAACAAACAAAATTCTCTCAACAAATCCTCTAATAGTACCTTGTGCAGTTGTTCTGCACTTTTTCGTACACATTTTCACCACTTCATGTATCACAACATCACACTCCTAAAATGAATTACCAATCTCACTTATATATCTGCTAACAAGAATTTTATTTTTGTATGTCGGCTTGAAACAAAATATAATAATTTTCACAAGTTGGCTCCAAACACCAATTAGAACTAATGCGTACCCACACAAGTAAGCTAGACTATAGTAGGGAACCAAACCAAAATTACCGATATAAGAAATATTTAAACACATACTCCTCATACATCCGGAACATTCCATGCACAACAGGTCAGCCACAGTGAGAAAATAAGCAATAAATTATTCTACCAAATCTCCAAACTCGTACATGGATCAGTGCAATATCATAAAACTTATCAGAAAGATAGCATACATGGTTGACAAGTATCCCTAGGGATCCACACAACAAAATAATGATCAGGTGAATTATCCAGACCAACTTACAAACTGGATACTCTATTCTTCATACATTCTGCTAGTAGAGTATTGTCTTCTACTTTCCTTACTGGTATGAACTACCTCTAATCTGCGGACCATGCTACTGACTCTAGTTGCCATCAATGACAACACTAGCAGCCAAGAACAATCTCCTAAATCCATAGGCCAACAAAGGATGCTTCTAATGTCCTCTATTTTCCAATAGCTATCTCCTTGGTCATTTTTTTGTTTCTAGTTTTCCTCTGATTGGGTTTGGTAGTTTTGGTTTCAACACCAACATCCACCTTTCTTTGTTTTCCCTTGTTGTTTTGGGTTAACCATCCATCCTCTTCATTGGTTTCACTTTTCATTTGAGATCCAACAACTATGTTTGTCACATGGGTTACAAAGGCTACTTCATCCATCACAACTTTAGGTATTTCACCTTCTTCCAAAACTCTAGTCAGTTCATGAGTAACAAAGGAAACCATATTTTATGAGGGTGTTATATTACGATGGTGTATTGTGATGTATTATGAGAGTCTATTATTGGCTATGTTACCTTTGGATCTTTAGTGGGTGATACTTCTATGATAATCTTGCTCTACAAGTATATTGTAATATTTTGTGTTTTTTGAATAATATATTGGGCAGCTTTTGGAGTGTGGGGTTTTTCTCCTAAAAAGGTTTTCCCCATGTAAATCACTGTATTGTGGTATGCATGATATTATGTGTATTTCTATGTAAGATTATGTAACTATTAAAGATCTATAAATTTTTTGCATTATTTTCCTCTCAAAATTAATGTAGGAAGTTGTTGCAATAACTTAGCTTCCTTACATGTAACAGTAAATAAATTTCTAGAATTTTCTTAATATATCCCAATTTAATGCAAGATGCAAGTATGCAATGATTTTGAGGATATTTAAACAAGTTTGAATTCCAACTTCAAATTTGAAATACAATAATTGACTGATTCTAATATGCAAAAGACCTGAAAATGATGATTTTTGAATGCAAATTTTGAACACAAACAATGCACTTTCTTTTCACAAAATGAATTGAATGTAAAATGGCTTAAGATATGTAGATATGATTTTCAAACTAAGATTTGCAAGTATAGACAAATTGAGTAGAAAAAAATAGACAAGTGTGAAAAAGACGGTTGATGCACCTATACAAGGATAGGGTTGCCCAAGGGCGAATGGGTCCCTATTCAAGGTTTTGAAAACTAAAAAACTTAATATTGAAGTTGTTTAAGGTTGTTATTCCTATCTACAAATAGGTTTCACAGTGACTATTTTTCTAGAATTGAATTTTCCAATATAATGCAAATGTATGACAATTTTGGAACAAAATGATACTTTTTTAATGTAATTTTGAAAATCTAATCTAATATAAATGACTGAAACACACACTGATGCAAGATATGATGCATTATTTTTTTATTTTTATGACTTTTTATGATGAAAATATGAAACCCAAAATGAGAAATGCAAGACAAAATGATGCAAAACCTAGATCTAGGGTTTGAAAGACTACTAAATCATTAAAGCTATGATGTCAAATTTTAGATTCACCAAAATGAAACATAGAAAAATGGATGATATGATGATTTCTAAATGTAAAGAACCTAGGATCAATTCCACTTTTCCAAGGTTTTCATGAGAATAAAAATCAATAAGGTACATAGATTGAATTTAGACCTCAAAGGTGAGCCAATCAAACCTGGATCTGATCCTTTTGAGTCTTAGAAATGAATTGGAAATGATTTGGAATGATTAACCTAATTAAACTATATGACTTATTGTGAAAATGTAATTATATTCTAAAAATACATAGACTAAAATTGTAGATTGCGGGTGGATCTAGGAAGTGTCAGATGATATGTACTTATCACCAAAACTTGATTCTAGCATTTGTAGAGGGACTTAGTCACCCATGGTAAAATGGGTCTTTTATGAGGGGTCATGAAATTGATTTTGTAGTCCTCTAATGTTGCATCTGAACTTTTGATTCCTAGTTGTAGAACTGTCAAAATATCATTAGTGAATTCTATAATTGAGTTTCCATAGCTTGACAAATTTTAGGGCTTTGAATGCAACAATAGAGAATTTTCCTTCAATATTTTCTCAATCCCTTCAAACCTATAACTTGCATATTCAAAGAGGGAGAAAATTTTGGGCTATTTAGGGGCTTTCCTCAATCAAACCTTGTGTAAGTGTTTCCACTTCCATAATGGAAATGTCAATGATAGGAATGATAATTGAAAGGAAGGAATGATGAAATCATAATGTGTTGTAACTCACCACCCTTCAATGGTTGTCTTGAAGGATTGAAGTCATGCACATCACCTCAAGGATTTAGATCTTGCTTGCTTGATTTTCTTGAATTCTTTGGAGACCTAAAAAAGAGTTAGCCTTAGCAAAACAATGATAACATGAACAAACATAGACTCGCATAGAATTGGACATGATGTTAGGATCTTGAATTGCTACAATAAAGCTCTGAAATGCTACTCTTGACTTGCACTTGAAAATAGTATTTTCTCATGAATTTTTTTCTAATTGTTGTATTTCAAATGATAAAATAACTAGGTATTTATATGCAATTATACTAATTTCCTAACAATTAGATTCCAAAAGATGACACTTGATATTTGAATTTTGGATGTTAAAATGTCACCAACAACATATTTGAATTTGGGTCCTAGCAAAGAAGGGGGGCCCATTTTCCCATGGTAAAATGGGTCTTGGCCCAAATTTCTAGGACACACTTAGTCGAGAGACAAATAACAATTTGATGCATTTATTCAATGCTTGTAATCCTTCTTAAAAAAATATAAATTAGGGATTGGAATGCATAATTTGGAGAATTTGAAGCTTAATTATGTCCAATAAATTAGGGGGACAAAACATAATGTGAAATTGTTAAGGGTGATAATTTTTGACACTACAATTATTATTAACAATTATAAATTCTTGATGAGAATATAGTATATTTTCATCCATTCCTAAGGCATTAACATTGTGAGGCTAATTTTGATTGGTTTTACTAGGTTAATTTCCTTCATACCTATAGTGTAGAAAAATGCATCCCTTTACATTTTCACACTTATTTGGGCCCTCCCTACTAAAACTGGGCTTCTTTATGCCTTATTTGGTCCTATTTTGCATCCACAAACCTTATTTAATGCATCTTTCTGAGGATAATCCTAACACTTATCTAATGACCAATCATAATTCATAATTTTTGGGTTGTGTGTCCTAGATTTAGTGATTTGAGACTCATACACCACCTTGGGCATATGGGTCCCACCTAAGTTTCGAGGCCAGATCCTAAATTTGGCATAAAACTTAACATTTCTTAAAATTTGTGTCCCAAGCTTAGGCTACTAGGACTCATACGCCCCAACTGGCATATGAGTCCCACTTTAGCTTGGACCTATTTTGAATTCAATTCTTGGCAGGATTTTATTCTCCTAGATCTAATGTTAGCTTGTAGTGTTGTAATTTTGGGAAATTTAGCATAAACAAGTATAAATACAAGGTTATTTCACATATTTTTTCCTAGAAAATTCATGAAGCATTCCTATAGCAAGTTTATGAGATCAAGAGCATTCAAGAGCATTCAAGAGCTGATTATCAAGCATTATGGAGCTACATTCAAGATTCAAGCATCATGTCAAAGTCATCATGCATCATGTGTGTTTTGAGCTAACATTTGTGATGTAGGTTTTCATGATTCAAGCAAGAATTCAAGTCAAGATCCATATCATTCAATCGAGTTTCAAGATCTACATTCATGTTAGCCATTTCACATAAGATTGTAGTATTTATTTCAAGGGTTTGGTGAGTTACAACATTACATATTTTTTCATTCATCATTCCTTCATTGTATTCTATTTCATTTCAAGGTTTGATTACCAAAATGGGGTTTGACCAAGGCAAACCCCTATCCACTAAAAAAACAACATTTTTCTCTCCTCTACATGTGTGATTACAGATCTAGGCATTTTGAGCTTGAAGATCCTTTGAAGACTAAGTTGTAAAATTGAAGAAAGTTGTCAAAGTTTTCAAGAAGTTGTCATTTTCATGGAAAGTCACCTACAGGTTGGGATTGAAAGTTTCAAACTTTGATATTGGAAGGGAGAGAAGCTACAAAAGATCACTAAGTATATCAATTTTTTAGACCAACCCTGGTACTAGGACTAAATCACCACCTTGGGCTTATGAGTCCCATTATACCACTTTTCAATCATTTTTTGTAGATCTTGGTTTACCAGTTGTAGATTCTAGATTCAGTCCAAAACCCTAAACTAGGACTAAATCACAGAGCCTAGCATATGATTCCTAGTTTACATCAAAATTCAAAATTTTAGGATCATCTCCAATTTTCTAGGTACTTCTTTTTTTATTCATAGTTTATCATTCTGATTTTAAGTTTCATTTCCTAGGTTACATAGTGATATTTGCATATTACATTCATCTCTTTCTTTCTAAGCACTTGCTTAGTGGTGAAACCCTTTGTTAATCACACCTAAGGAGACCTTGTAGCAATCTCTTTTCCTAATTCAATCATTAGGTTGAGATCTCTATGGTTTCCTTGAATGAACTTAAAGTAAAATAGGAAGAGGATCCCCCCTCCTTCTGAGTTCCATCTCCTAAAAGGTGGAGAACCCTATTTCCTTTGGTTCATTTTGGTGAACCCAAAGTGAACACCTTCATTTTAGATTTGGAGAACATTGTAGTCCTAGATCTAGCTTACATTAACTTTGCATTAGATCTTGCATTAGTTAACTTGCATTTAGGACTTCTAAATTTTGCATTAGTGAAAAGTGCATATAGGTTGCATTTTTGCATCTTGCATCATTTAATTTCACTAAAAATATGTAATTTCAAATATTCAAGTCAACATACAAGTTAGACACCATAAAATCAACTTAGAATTTGTTGAATTTGGTTTAAAAATCCTAATCATGACTCATTCGCCCATCTGGGTGATTTAGTCCCTGTACAGGTCTTCTTCCTAGAATTTTGAGTATTTTTTGCTCTTTGTTTTTCACTATCTGAAACTGTCAAAAACCCTAGGTGGGACTCATATGCCTAGTTGAGTGAATGAGTCCTTGGATGCCTACAAAAACCAACTTTTCTGAGCTTTCTGGTGATTTTATATACTTCCTAGGCTTGCTGGTAACCTACTGTATTAGTCTACCAAGTATTGAGAATTTTTGTTTCATGTATCTAGGTCAAATCATCCATTTAGTGTAGTCATTTTTATTAATAATCATTCCAAAACTCATTTTAGTAGTGAAAATCTTTAGATATCTAGGACATTTGTTTAAATTTATGAAGTATTGCATAAGTTGAATAGCTTGCTTTTTCATGTTAGCATGTTTCCTTTTATGAGATTTGGTTTTGATATGGTTAAGAATGGATTCCATAAATACAATATCCCCTCTTATGATTTCCATTTAGAGTACAAAAATGAGGTCATCATGAAACATGTTAACCATCCTTCCACTATCTTTTCTAGTTATGAAAAAATATTAGAGCAAGAGAAGCAAACCATTGACACAATCCTTAATATCACCTTGCCTATCACTCATCCAAACCCTAATATCTCTCCCATTTGTGAGGATGATATGATACAAGAAGATACAAGCATATATAATCATGAAAATCATAATTGTTCTTCTCCCGATACCTCTCCTACTAGTGACGAAGGTATCTTGGTGAAAGAAGATGCAATCATTGAGAATCATGAAAGTCTTGATTGTCTCTCTCCTCCTCCCTCTTGGGAAGATATTGTGAAAAAATAAGATGATTTCATTTAAACATTCCTTAACATTACTCTACCTAATCTTTATTCATCTCCTAACACCTCCCCTATTTGTGAGAATGCTTTAGTAAAAGAGGAGACAATCGTGAATGGTCATGAAAAACACATTAGTGAAGAAGATATGTTGGTGTTAAGAGATCCAATTATTGAGAGCTATGATAATCCCACCTCTCCTACATGGGAATAAATTATAGGACAAAGGGATGTAATTGTAGATAACCATGACAATCAAATTTGTTTTTCCCCTAATATCTCTCCTAGATACAAAGAAGATAGTTTGGTGTTAGAAGATACACTTGTTGAGAGTCATGAGTATCTCATTTCTCCCTTTCCTAACGCTCCTACCATTTGGAAAGATCTATTTGAATGAAAAATTATAATCATTGGTAAGAATTCCACTCATAATTTTTCTTCCCTTGATGCATCCCCTATTTTTGACGAAGCTACTTTACAAAACCTAACCATGGAATGTGATGAACCTCTTGTTTGTTACTCTCCTAAAATCTCTCCTACTAGGGTAGATAGTATGGAACAAGAGAATGAGACCTTATAAAACAAGGATGAAATCATGAACAATAATAATAATCAAATTTGGCCCTCTCCTACTATCTCTCCTATTTATGATGAAGATATTTTTGTGTTAGAAGAACCAATTAATGAGAGTTGTGAGAGTCCTACTTTCCTCTCTTCCCCTAGGGAAAACATTATTAAACAAGATAATGTCATAATTGAAAACCAAGAAAATCTAACCATTTATAACTCCCTTACTTGTGATGAAGTTATTTTAGAAGAACCAACCTTCTAATGTCATGAACATCTAGTTTGTAGCTCTCCTAATAAGGAAAGTATCATGGTGCAAGAAAATGACAACATTGACACATTTCTTTAAAAAAATAGTAATATGGCTTCCTTAGATGAAGATGATGAAGTGAAATTAGACTTCTCTTCACTAAGAGATTGTGAAAATAAGGATAGGTCTTTTGAGTTTATGCACATTAGATATCCCTTGACACAAACCACACATGCAAAATCTATACAAGAAATAGAAAAAGAAAAGCATATTGAAGAAGTCACAAATTTACTGGAAGATACCTGGGAAACCTTTGATTTCATACCTAAATTCATGGGAGGATACAAGATCATAACAAAAGAGTCCAAAAAGGGAAAATAAATAGCAATAATTTCAATACAAAACTCAAAAGAATCCACTTCAACCACTTTAGAAGAAAAGAAATCATACAAGAAAAACTCTAATGGAGTTGATTATGAACAACCACCGAATCCGAAATAAGTGAAAAAGATTTATGGAATAGGTTATGAATTTATGAAACAACTTGGGTATAGTGGAAAAGGATGTGGTGCTATAGAACAAAGTATTTGTGTCCCTATAGAGCCTAAAATGCAAGAAACAACTAATGGTCTAGGTTATTGTTCCTCGAAATAAATAAACAAGCCTTCACTCAATGTCAACACTATTACAAAGGATTCTTCTAAGACAACTTTAACTTTGGTGCATCATAAACTGATAGATATCTCATTAGATTTACATCTATTTGATACTTTATTTACTCATCATAATCCATAAAAATAGTTTTTGCTCCTTGCCATGTAATAGTTGTAGGATCATAGCATACTCACTATTGCAAATAATTTCCTTTTTGCAAGGAGGAACATATCATCATCCATTCTCTTCTCACCCTTGTCTTTCAATTGGGGGCAAGGGGTTAGGTATCCTTGTCCTCGTATGACACTTTTGTTATCTCTTTTGGCTAGTTGACCACCTTCCATATATATAACAACAAGCTGGAGATGTGGATGTCATGCCTAAGCTGGCTCGCATGTGACATACTTCCTTCCTATGTTTAGCATTCCATTTTGGGGGCAATATCTTATTCATGATGTAGCTTTACTTGGAAACATATGACTTGGCATAGGGCTTTCCAAATAATCTCTCATGTCCTCTTTATTGTTAGCATTTATCATTTTCTACTTTAAATTAATTGCTCACATCATGGTGTTTAGCAATTTCTTTAATTGGGGGAATACATTAGCATTATTCTTTTGCATTTCAATTTCAAACTCATGTTTCATTTTGTAGTCTTCTTACTTCATGCAATGTATCCTTTTCTTTGTGGTGACATTGGGTGTGATGTCCTTCAAGAGCATGATCTCTCTTAGCATATTATATTCCTCTTAGTGGCTTGATGTGACACATTGCATCCCCTAAGTTGTGAATCTTATATTATTTGATTGGTCCTCTCTTGGAGACATTAGGCACAATGTTCCCTAAGTTAATACCTTACATTAACTAAGAAAAACTCCTTTAAACATACCTTACACTATTTTGCATTTACAATAAATGTTATATGGCCACCTTGCATAACACACTTTTCTTACCTATGGAGCCATCCTATTTGTTCATGGGTGTCAAGCATATGAAGCTTTACTTGCCTCATGGACTCTATTTTTCATGTTGTGTGGTGCTTTATCAAAGCTATCAGGAGGCATAGATTTGGTATGACTACTGTATGGGAGATGAACTTAGGCGTGACTTTCCCATAGCCACTTGATTGTCTTTGTAAGCATATACCAGCCACGTGCATACATGTCTCGTCGGGGGCTCACCTAGTGGACAACTTGAGGTTCCACTAGCCCTTGTGAGCATGTGTTTGGTTTGCATAGTGGACATCGTGTTCCACTTGTAAAAATTTTGGACAAACAACTTAGATCTGATCCACATCGTGTTGGACAAACGATCGAGGCTTGATCCACCCTCTTTTATTTTTCTTTCTTTGGAAGTGTATGCTTGTTCCTTATTGTTGCTTCATACATCATTCTCATGTGTGTTCTTTTGTGCCTATGTTGGTTTTCCATAGGATCTTGATCCTAGGGGCTTGCATAACCCTCTTAATTGTTTTCGTCCTATCTCACTAGCATTGGTACACTTAGACCCCTCTTGATGTGAGTTTGTCTACTTTAGTGTGAGTTTGAAGCAAGTTCCTCCTCTCACTAAAGTGGGGACTAAATGTAGTGTAGAAAAATGTATCCCTTTACATTTTCACACTTGTTTGGGCCCTCACTACTAAAATTGGGCTTTTCTATGCCTTATTTGGTCCTATTTTGCATCCACAAGTATTATTTAATGCATCTTTTCAAGGATAATCCTGACACTTATCTAATGACCAATCATAATTCATGATTTTTGGGTTGTGTATCCTACATTTAGTGATTTGAGACTCATACACCATCTTGGAATATAGTATTATAATTTATTTAGTGTTTTCCCAAATCTTTCCTGCTCAATTTTCCCGCACAAATCTTACCACTAAAAAATGATTTCAAAATGGAATCTAAAATAAATAAATTACAATACATAACCCACTCGCTTTTGCACAATAAACATTATTAAATATATTATAATATTATATTATATTATAATCTAATCTAATCTAATTATAATATTGTATTTATTATATTATAAATATTGTATTATATTATATTATAATATAATATAATATAATAATAATATATAATATATATTATATTATATATAATATTAATATATATTATATAATATATAATATAATATATATCATATTAATATATATAAATATAATATTACACAATATTATATTATTATATAATATTATAATATTAATAATATAATATTATATAATAATAATATTATATTAGATAATATCATATTTTATTGTAATATAATATAGTATTATAATATTATATTATAATACCACCCACTCCCTCAATTCAAAATATATATTTTAATTATCCACTTTAATATATTTAATTATGATCAAATTTGAAAGAAAAAAGAATAGAGGAGTAATAGTCATTTATTTAGTCATTTATACTTGTGAACTATAAAAAATTAGTAGAGTTTAGTCATTTTCAGTCACGTAGTCATTTATTTGCAAAATTCTACTAGTGGGGGTGAGAGAGAGAAGAATGAAGGGAGAGAGGGGTAGGAAGAGAAATGGGGATGGAGAGAGAAAGAGAGAGGGAGGATAGTTAGATTTAGAAAGAGAGGGAAAGCAGAGGAGAGGGAGAGACATAAAAAGATAGTGAGAGATATATAAATTGATAGAGGGAGACAGAGAGATAGACAAGGAGAGGGGGAGATTAGAGAAATGACATGTTTCATATTTCATGTTGTATCTCTTTATTTTATAAAATGTTAAATGCTTCATGTTCCATAAAACCTGCTCACATTTTGTGTTCCGCAAAACATGAGAATGTTTTAAATTCAAGAAAAAATTCCCCCTTTTTCTTTGGAATGTGATTGGATAACAAGCCTATAGGCTTGGAATATTTATGTGTCTCCATTTCATGTGTTTTGGACCTTCAATAGATTTTTTCAATTTACATGTCATCAAATTTACACATTGTATAACAATATTTAATAAAATTACCACCAAAGTTTCACACATATTCTTAGTTTCTAAGCATATAATTCTTTTATTTGAAATACATTACCATATTTATTTTAAATTTCTTTTACTAATGCTTATATATTCCTTAGATACATATGTGTTCATTTTTCTTTATAAATTTTGATCTACTTATCAAAATCTGAAAGAAAAAAAAGGGATTTTTCTATAGTTCTTTACACATTAAAAAAAATATTTTTGGTTATTTTAGTGCAAGTTATGTAACACGCACACCTAGTGATCTGATTTTGAGAATGCATCCACTTTGAAAAATCATAAAAAAATATATTCAATAAAAAATTATAAAAATATACAACTTCTAGTACTCACTATTAACTATATTTCTATTGATCAATTTTTCAAAATACTAAATGCAACCAAAAAAAATAGAGGGGTGCACACTAGTGATTTTTTAGTGGCTAGTATTTGCCAATTTGCTAATATTTGACATTTGGGAATCAAAATTGGCTAATAGTTCAAGCTATGAGGAGACTTGAATCACCACATTTTTTTATAAAATTTTATTTTAGTATTATTTAAATTGCTAGAGTGTTTATCTAAAAAAAAATAACTCAAAAATTTGCCACAATATTCGATACATGATTAGATCAGATTCGCCTAAATTTTATAAGTTATTGTAGAAATCTAAATTAATTCACCAATAATATATCATAATTATTAGTTACTTTAGGTCATATCACCAATCTTTAGTTGCTACCATTGATTTAAAATATAATATATTCTGTGAGGTAAAATGTACGATGATTTGTAATGTTGATGGGGCTCGAAATTGCTTTTGGATCATTGATCTCAAAAGAGTTCAATGGTCTGAAAGCAATTTTAGCTCCCCCTAACCTTTACAAGTTGTGGGGTACATTTTATCTCGTGAAATACAACAAGAGCCATTATATTATATTTTAAATAAATGGTAGCAATTAAATATTAAGGATTCTACCCTTTAAACCCATCAATGATCTCCACCCTTGGGCCTACTTTTCCATAAGAATTATATATTATTAAATTGAAAGGATTTGCCATGGTAATAAATAAATTTCCCTATTATTTACCAAGATTCGCCAATATTTTTAATAAATTTTATTGATATAAAAAATTTGCCAATATTTTTTTTTGACAAAAAAGATTCATCAATAGAAATTAATATTTTTTCCAAAAAATGAAAGATTTGCCAAGATTTTATATCTTTTTTTAGGCAAATCTTAAAGTTATCCCTAGTGCACTCCAGACACTATGTTATACTTTACTAGAAAAATAGGAACACTTTTGTATGCATGAAACATTTCATCCCCTTAGTCTTAACTATATTTTAAAACCTTTAGTAGTCTAGAAACTAGATTCAAAGTACTACAATTCTTGTTCTTTTTGTATCTTTAAATTTTAAGTACATGAATCTCAAATTACTCATCCAAGTTCAGATTTAGCTAATTTTCAAAATAAAAGTGTTAACTTTTGACCCCCTTTTTTATACCATTTCCATGTACTTATCAATGAGAAACCTCACCAAACCTTTGCTAGTAAGAAAACATCTATGATCTCTACTAGGGGTTTAAGAAATTATCTTTTGGAAGGGTTTTTTAGTCCTCTCTTAAGGGAAAGGGGCCCATAGTGGTTAGGGGTCCAATGGCGGGTATAGAAGTAGGCCTAAGTGGTCCCTATAGTAGGTAGGCTTAATATCTAATAAACTTACACTTAATATCCAATTGCAAAACACTTTTATCCAAAAAGTACACAAATTGACAAATCATGTGATGTCACATCAGCACACCAATAATACATGACTTAGTGACCTACTATCGGTCTCACCTTTTTTTTTGGATTTTTTGGATACTTTGACAAAAAGTATGCTGATGTGGCATCATATTTGATGATGTGGCCTTGAAATCATTTTTTATAAGGGGACTTGCCAAATAAGTTGTACAAATTTGGGAGTGATTTGAAATTTTCACATAAGACTTTGAGAAATGCAAAGTTAGGGTGTCCCACTATAGACCCCTCTCCCTTATTTATCTATTTCTTAATTTTCTTTTAGGGAATATATTTTTGTACATGAGTATCTAACATAGCTTTATTGATAGGATTTATATCTTTCCCATTAAGTTGTGGTTAAGGAGAGGTTCAACATTAGTGTAGATCATACATTATTACACCTTAAGTTATAGTAATATTCCTTAGTGGATATAATTAATATTATTCACTATATTTCTAAATATTTTATTTTAATAATTTTGTGTCAACTTGCTTTCTTCCTTAATTTTTTCCTAAATAAACTTTGATTTTTTTTAATCTATTTTGAGTGATCAAATTATTAACCTTATCTCCTCCCCATTTTTTATTAAATTTAACTTCATTACATTTTATTTTTTTCACATTAATAAATAAAATAATACTAAATATCCATTCATTTATGATTCATTTACATTACTCATCTTTATTTTCACACTAGATAAATAACTTCTTAAATTTGTATTATTCCTTAAATTATATTTAATTCAATACATACATTAGATCTTATAATAATGAATTATAATAATGACATATAGACATTTTATTCTTCTCTTTGATAAGATATTAGACTTGTCTCAACTTCAAATATAAGATGTGATTCAAAATATTTCTTAAACAAAGTTATTCTTGAACTTTAATTTTTAAATATTCCTTGTGTCAATTTAACTCTTTAAACTAGAATAACTTTATTTAAAATAATTATCTCTCTTTTTGGATGATAATTGTTAATTTCATATAGTTCTAGTCTAATTATTTTTTATATAAAAAGCAGCAAAAACAAGGGTGTTGTCCCATCAATACAAGGCACCAAAGGCCATCCAGAGTAAGCACATTAACAACACAGTGACAACAGAGAGAACCAAGCCATCACCCACAGCAAGTCATATCAAAAACCAAAAAGCAACAGTAAACATAGGATAAATAGAGTCCATCATGCAAGCATGATACGGAGCAGACGAGTTCGAAGACCCCCAAGGGTCAAACTAGTTAAACAGCATTAACATACAAAAAGTCATAGAGAAATTGGCAAAAACAAAAAGACCCAAAGGCCTAATTCTTTTCCTCCCTGCTAGGTTTATCTTGAATAGCAGTCGCTCAATCCATTGTGAGGAACTCAAGCAACTCCTTAAAACCAACATCTTCTTTGCCATCGTCTATGGATTTGTCCTTCTGCAACAAGCATAGACTGGTAGCCGACCTATGCATGACCTTAAGGGCAAAGTGAGACACCTCCTGAACTTTTTTTCCAACCTCTCCATTCTCCCTTTCAACTTGCCAACTTCTTCCCAAGCCTGCTCTTTTTCATTGTGATCTTCCTGCAAGGGGGATTTTCCCTCATCTGTATTAGAGGCCTGAGGATTAATTTCCATCACATTGGCACTGGTAGGGCCCTTCTTTAAGCTTTCAGACACATGGGACATGCTACTCACCGAGATAAACTGGTCTTCCCCACTCGCCACCTTTTTCTCCTGGCTTTCACTGTCACTCCCATTTTCATTATCCAAATCTGAAGCCTCCTTAAGACTTCCCACCTTGTCCTGCTTAAGGACCAATCTATGAGATCTACGGGGGGTGTTAGCTTCATCAATGATATCGATATCAGAATCAATTTGATGGAGGAAAAATTTAGTTTTCTTAGAGGCTTTAGCCTTATGTCGTGGGGTAGGGGCAAGACACTTTTTTTCCTTACCTGTATCCCCCGGACCCTTAGTAGGGGATGTGCCATGGGGAAGGGCTTTCAAGGTAGGATTTTTTAGGAATTTTTTCTTACTCGAGCCCGGTGTATCCAGAATGCTAGCAGAGGGGGGAGTAGAGGAAATCAAGGTTTCATCAAGAGCAGGGAGAGATAAGACTTCTTGCACAGTGATAGGCCGAGCAGGGCAAAGGGCCATATGAAAATGACAAAGCCTAGACATAAGGCCTTGGTGCAGGATAGTATAATTCTTTCCAAAAATTGAGGCTTCATTAAACTCCGCCACAGTGCTATCAAGAGCATGAAATAGGAAAAAAGGAATGGAGATATGCTGGTGATTCCTAAGGTGGTTGAGGAAATTAAGTGGTAATAGTAGTAGACCCCATACCTTCCTTCTAGTGTGAAGTACTTCATGATCACCATACAAACTCTATCCCACAGCTCCGATAGTGCCTCACGGTCAAAGCCACCCCACAACTTGATAGGTTTCTCCATGCCACGAAAGAACTGGGTCAAACTAATCTGGTATGGCACCTTCGTAGTTTTCTTCCATGTTCGACCACTATTCAGAAGCCCCGTAACTCTAGCAATAACCTCCTCAGAGACTTCAAAGGAAATGCCACTGATGGTAACCCTACCATCATTCCAAGAGGTGACAAACTTATTAGACAAGCCCTCATCGTGACCAGTCATGGCCTCCATATACTGGGCAATTCTGCCTTCTTTGCAAATGTTCCAAACAGTGGCATCCACCTTCCACTCGTCACACCTGTCCGGCTCCACACGCACTTTGTCCCCACCCATAGAGCCCACACCAAAGTTGCCAACCACCAGAACAGGAAAACTAGGGCACAAGAGTTGGTAATCAATTCTAGAAGCATCGAAAGAGAAAAGGTTGGCGAAAAGTGACCAGAAAAGTAAAAAATGAAGGCAATAAATGCCACATATCGCAACCCACGCAAAGGTATCATAGATTTTGTATCAATCAAGTTTAAAATTGAAATTAAGAGGAACAAATTATTCATAAAATTTATCTGAATTTTAGGCTTATGTCCCACCTCTTAAACCCTGGAGCAAAGTCAAACCCAAGACTAATGGGGAGCAAACCCATTGTCCAAGCCAACTCTACTACCCATTCGAGCTATTGCAAACACAAATTTCATATAAAGTGTATTGATATGTAGTTTCATTTGCATTATTATTTCTATCTTTGTAGAATCAAAGTAGAGGTTAAAATAAACAATGTAAAATTAAAAAGAAAATGATGATATATCAAATGATGTAGAGAATGCGATTATTCACATCAATGTTGTAGTCATACAGTTGTATCATAAAATATTTTATATTTTTTTTTTTGTAAATTCAACAATTTTTTTTTGACAATTTATAATTTCTTATAATATCAAGTAAAAGACCTTTACATAAGTGAAGCATTTTAAAAAAAATAAAAAAATTATATAACCTAACAGATAATTGTGACCATCAAATTCCAGATCTGCTGCCAACATATAAATGTAAAATAAAAAATATTAAAACATCGTTATATAAAAAACAGATTCCACCTAATTATTATATAAGAAATGGAGTACAATAAAAAGTGAAAGCGAGAGACAACCACATGATTTCTCTTAATTAGGGAAAATTGAAAATTTGAAAGTGTGGCGATAAAAAAGAAAACTAAGATGGTCACATGATTGCTGGCCTTCATTTAAGCGTTTTAGAAGAATATTTTATATTAGAATATAATTGTAATAAGCTTTATATTAGAAATTATAATTAATAATAAGAGTTAATATTGATTGTTATTATAATTATTTTGTTATGATAAAAATTATATTCTTGTTTTTACAAGATTTAAAAAAATAAAAATAAATGTTAAAATTAAAAAATTAGTATTATAAATATATAATGTACTTATTCATATGTTTTTTTAACTTTTAATTTTAATAAAATTGTCAAATTATTATAATAACAATCAATATTATCTTTTTATAAATAGAATAATATTAATACATATTATAAATATACAAAAATTAAATAATATTTTTTAGTATGATATTTATAGTATAGATAATGAATGAAAGATGTTGACATTAA
Organism: Sequoia sempervirens; assembly: GCA_007258455.2. NCBI lineage: Eukaryota > Viridiplantae > Streptophyta > Pinopsida > Cupressales > Cupressaceae > Sequoia > Sequoia sempervirens. Next base: position 21,969 of record VDFB02096778.1, read on the forward strand.
ACATGACAAAAAAATTATATTAAGTGAAAAAGATAAAAACTCATTAATAATAAAGATTTTAAGTATTAGTCAATCATAACAAATAAAAGATAATAGTAAATGTTATTATAATTTATATAGTTATGTGACCTTTCATAAATCACATCACTATAACATTGATAATAAATATTTGAAACATTTATTATTTTTATAACAAATTGTATTATAAAAAAATCATTATGAATACTTTTTAATTTATACATAAACTGTAATAAACGCATGCAATAAAGTTGGAAGAAGAATCAGACATCTGTCCATATTCTGTCAAATACATCTGGAAAAAGTTTTCCCTAAACATTATTGCCCAATAAAGTATTTGGCAGCTTACCTGCCACATAACTATTGAAAGCAACAAATGCAAATATCCAAAGCTACGTGTCTCTTCTCAATTATTTATTTTTTAAAGTTAAAGTTAAACCTCTTACCAAAAATTCACCTGTAATGTATGATAAATTTAATTGACTGAAAAGGAGGAAATCAACATCTACAAGTTTGGATTTTAACTATATTTTAAAGTCATTTCTTCTACTCGAAGATTCAAGTGACATTTATTCTTATTCATTGTTTATTTAAATTATAGAAAAATAAAAACATTAATTTATGTTTTTTTAAAATTAGAAACTTTAAAATATCAATTTATTTTAAAGGTATATTTTTATTTTAAATGGACTGATGATAATGTTGAATATCAATTTTCAATTCTATAATAATAAATGTATAAGTATAAAATTAAAATTGTAAAGTGGTTTCATTAAGTGGTTTTAACTATGATTTTATGGAGAGGGATATGTTTATAAAATAGAATGTGATGTGAAAATTTAGGAATCTTTTACAAATAAGTGGTCGTATAAATGTTGTTATAGGAGTATCTAATGCTAAAGCTTTTTAGAAAGTTAGTGGTCCGATAATCAGTTTAAAAACTGCAATATTACATCAACTTCACATGGAATTAGAGCTCTTTATTCTAAGAGATCAATATATTCATAGAGTTTGAAATAATGAATGAGAATCAAAAGAATACTTTGTATTTAAGTGACTAATATATTATGAAATTTGTGGGAGGTTTTAATGTCTCTTTAAATAAAATAATCTCTCTATGAGATCTTATTCATAATGAGGATCAAAGATGTGTTAGCTTTACTCATTAAAGACATGACCCAAGAAAGAGTTTGCATTCTTAAGAGTCATCAACACGACTCTTTGTCTCAATATTTTCTTCCATATTCCTTTCTTTGAGCTGAATTTTAGAGGTGCAAATGAACACATTGTGAATTATGATTTCTTTTTCTTTTTCTTACAAAATTTGGAATAAAATGTATTTCTCTTGCTAATATGAACACAACTTTATGATATGGTTTCATCAATGCAATCAACATTGTGCAACCTCAATGCACATAGTGCTCATGCAACACCACACAACACACAACACTACTTGGAAAACTCTGTAGATAATGTTTGTCCACAACAACACAATAATACTTATGTGCATTATGTGACACTACACATTGTCACACATTCTTGTGTTGAATAAGAATATATGTGTGCAATGCATGGGGGTATCTACACCATAGAAAATGTCATCATATCTGTGTAACACTTGACAATATTCACACAATAGGAAATAACACCATACAATTTCATATTAGCTTCATATAGAATTAGGATACTTTATCTTGAGAGATTAGCATATATGTATGCATTACAATAATGAACTAGAATAAAATTGTGTATTTAGGAATTTAGTGTATTATGAGATTTGTGGTATTTTTTACTACTTATTAAGAAAAAATGTGGCTCTCTATGAGATCTTATTCATTACGAGGATAAATTTTTACCCCTATTTTAGTTAAAAATACTCACCTGTAGATTCCTTTCTTTTAACCTCAAATTGGAAACATAAATGAGCTCATTATAAATTATGATTTTTCTTTATTTTTCTTACAAAATTTTGAATAAAATGTATTTTTTTATCTATTTGAACATAAAATCATAGATTGGTTTCATCAATTCACTCAAAATTATTGAGCCTCAACTCATACAATATCATGTAATACCAATACAAGTAACTATACACATAATGTTCATGCACAACATATACATGATCACACATCCGTGTGCCTATTCAAACCATATGTATGTGACACATGGGGCATCTACACCATAGTAAATATCACATTATGTGTATAACACCTTATATCCTCTATTTCATATAAAGAATATTTAGGCTTGATATTTGGCATTATACATGTATGACACTAGGTAGTGTCTACACCATGGGAAATCATAGTATATGATTTTAATAGTTGGTAATGCCACATCCACATATGCCATGTAGTCATATGTGTCGGTCACATTTCAACATCCATACATGGAACATAATTGATAGTTTGCTTGTAATATATTATTTCAATAACAATACCATACATCATGTATAGTTAGAAAGAAAGCTATAAATTCATATTTTAACCCTTATTAAATATTGTAACTATTCATTCTAAATAGAATTCGCATCTTTACAAGAATATTTCTCTAGGCATCTTAATTAGAATATTTCTATGCATCAAATTTATATATGGTCTACATTTTTATTTTTTGCAATCATATTCGATGATTTGATTCATTATTAACTAATAAATTAAAATTATCCTCTAGACCACATGGGAGAAAAGCTAAGATCTTTCTTCATGTCTACATTTGAACTCATGTGCAATAACTAAAGGGTGTAGTATACATGGTGGGTATGTGCAGGATCATCATGAAAAAAAAGGCCCTTAAGTGGCAGTAAATTCAAAAAAATTAGAGTTAGGCAACTTGACGTAAAAATTTGAACAAGTTATCTATATTATTTCAAAAATATGTAAGAATAGAATCTGTAGCAAATTGAATGTAGTTTCTAAACTACTAGGTTTATTTTAAAATAAAAAAATCTAAAATTTGGTGAAAATTTGAAATTTCAATTCAATAGCACTTAAATTTCAGGGAAAAAATAAGAAGTAGGTGTCTATCTGACCACCCTAACCATAATAAAATGATAATATTTTTTAATAATATTTTAGATATAAGTAGAGGACTCATGTCCCGATTTGATGCATATTTTTTTGTAATTTTTTTCCAAGTAAATAATTAATTATAAATTTTTTATTACAACTTTTAAAAAATACAAAAAATTGTATGTCTAACCACCTTTTAACTTGGTCAAAACTTCATGAAATTCAATTTTTTTTTTAATTCTATAGTATGTGAAGCATAGAATGTGACACATGTTTTGGATTCAAAGAAATATGATACCATTTGAAAGCTATAGATGTTTTTCAATCAGCCTATTAATGAGGACTTTAGTTGTAATTCAAATAGAAAATGAATAATAATTATTTATTAAATTCAAAGTAAAGCATAATTTATATTGGTGGAAAGTTGAGAATCCCCTTTAAAAACCCTTTCCATTTCATCAATTTTGGGTAAAATAAAAGTCGCCAGCCACATACCCTACACATACCCATCATATCGCCACTTTTTGGCCCATCATGATCCTGCACATACCTTGGTTCAAATTTTGATAATCAAAATGAAAATGAAATAGAGAAAAAATTCCAATGTATATTTAGAAGGTTTTAGTAGATATTCAAAGAATGATTCATATTTCCTTGAAAATTCAATACAAAGAAATCTTTGAATTATTCTTCAATTTGATGAAATGAATCTTGAATCATGTTGGTAAATAGACTTGTCACTGTGGTTTTATTTTAGAAATTATCCTAAATTGTCTATTGAATAGCAACAAATGAACCAACAGTTAGAAAATTTGTTGTTGGATTAACAATCTTCCTCTGAATTTTAGAGGTACAACTCCTTGTATGATGAAATAAATATTTCAATGGGCATTCTCTCAACTAGAAAGTAGGAAAGGAAAATAAATTAAAATAGATACAAGAAATATATTTATGTAGAAAAGAGGACGAACACACAAATTCATCCTCAAAGGCATAAAAATAACATATAAAATTAAGAAAACCAATTGCAATTAAACACACGACAAATCATCAAATAAACAGATACAAATTCACCCACAAAAGAACTCACAACACAAATAAACTTGTCTAAGTCAAAGACCAACCATATGTTCTTTATTTATTTCTTCAATAGAAGAGCTCATAAAATCTTTCCTTTTTACAAACCGAGAAACACAATTGTCTCCTTTAGAAATCCCTAGCTCCCAACCCCAAAAAAAAAGTCCCCCTTTCAGAAGTTTTACAATAAATAGAAAAGAGTGACTTTTTATTTTTTAAATAACTCTTTTAAGTTTGGGATTTTATAATTTTTTACAAAATAACTTTTGAAAGTCATCTTTGTATAAGGTTAAGATCATTTTTTTATAATAAAATATTATACCTTCATTTGTAATTGCTTCCTTTGGTGAACTATAGATATACTTCATTCGATGGATTTTCATGAACATTTTTTAGATCAAAATAAACCATCCAAATGTTTAGTTTTCCTTCTTCATCCCTGAAGTTCATTGTTTACAAGGCCCTTTTAGAAATAGCACATAATATCAACCCGATTCATCATAAAATTCATGTACTTACTTCAAGTAAAGCTATTATTTACAGATGCCTTCACCAACTACTCGTATTCATTCACATTATTAGGTCTTCAGTTTCCTACTAAATAATTTTATTTTTCCATTATTATATCCCTATTTTTCCATTAAAATATTATATGGAGAGTCACCAACTGTTTCTTTATTTCCCAAATAATAATTCTTCATCTCTAAATTAATGCAATTATCTTTTTCATTAATTTGAAGAACAATTAGCTTTAAAACTTTCATCAATACTACCAATATTGTAATAATTTATAGCTTCATTCTTATTTTTATGGAGTATTTGGTTCTAGATTCTGCTACTACTACCATTTAAACTATGGTACTTCTTCCAAACATTCTTTTGTAAGTTATGTATCTTGTTCTTCCAATAGGTTCTCTAGCCAAATCCTCTCCTTCAAGGTGAAATGAATTACAAGTGAGGTTATTGATGTATTCTAGTCCACTCTAAGACTAGTGAATAAATTTTCCTTTCTAAAAGAATAGTAATTTGATGAAGAGAGGTCAACTTTGGAAGTAAAATTATATCCTTTGAAGTTTTCTCAGATCAAGAGAAATTCCTAATCATTAGAAATATTTTTATCATTTCATTCCAGAGGGCTAAGTGGCTCACCATTTTTTAGGGTACGTATTTCATCTCTTTAAACTATCCCACTGATGTGACACCATGAAACCATCTAAAATTAAAAATATATAAAAATTATTTCCCTACATTTTTTTGCTCATCTATGACAAGCTCTTTACCAACAATTTATGGAGGCACATATTTTGCAAGTTTTTTTATGCTTCAAGCACAACCGTGGTGATCAATGTATTAAGAAAATCCTTCAAATTTACATTTTGATAAATTACTTAGCAATGAATCAACCATTCTAATTGTGTTTCTCAAATAAATTTCTCTTGCTAAAAAAAAATCTTGTTTGATGGCAATCTGGACATTGAAAATTCATAAGCTCATCATGGAAAGGACAATCAAAATAATACTAGCTAAATGGAGACATCTAACTCTACAATCACTCTCATCTCTTGCAAGAATATATATATATATATATATATAAACACTATGAGATATATGTTGAATGCTTTTTCTTTTCCTTATGCTTCAACAAGTCACAAACATCTTTATTTGCGCATCCAAACAAAATCTCTTCTAGTCATGCTTTGAGGGCCATTCATACATTTTTTTAATTTTTCATTTCAACATAGGTATTAGGTTTTGAAACCTATGTCGAGTTTTGAAAAGGTTTCAAAAACCTTTTAGAAACCCAATGTTGGTTTTAAAACCTTGTTTAACTTCCAAAAATTATATAACATCCCAATAGGTTATAGATATTACATTAGGTGCCACCAACATTTTTATAACTTAAAATTTTTGACATATAAAACCACAATTTAAGACATAATGCATTATTTACTAACAAAGCATGAATGGTAGAAAGAAATTGACACAAACCAAAAATGGGACACACGAAAAAGTGAATAGAGACCAAAACAAAAATGACAAGACAAAAACTCCTACATTTAACCTATGTACAAGGTAGGAAACCTAAACTCAAACTAATCCAAAGTGGTCATACAATACCATTGATGAGAAAAGAGAAATAAATGCTTGTACAAAATAATGGGTGGTGAATGATAAGCATTTTTAGACCTAATTGTCATCTTGATACTACCATGGTGAGAGATCCAAAGATGATGTCATGCAAAAACTCTTCAAAAAAATATTATGTCCAAATAGCCACTCTATATTGTATAAGTCTAAAACCTATTGAATCACATGAGTATTGGCCTATGTATTGTCATTGGAGTCTTCATAGATGAAACCGAGAATGCTACCATCCCATGCTTGATTTTTTGAGTAAGAAGAAATTCACCCCTAAATTGGATATCCCACATGAAATCTATGAGATAGAGAAGCCTCTTGAGAGTTATCTATGGAAGTGTCCATTAGAATTGCTAGAGGGATAAAATAGACATCTCTTCCATAGGATAAATGATCATTTGAAACCTCTAAATACCAACTTTTAATATAGGTATCATGAAAGTGCGAGTCATCACCAACTTTATCAAATTTAACCATCAATTTATTTGATATTGTAGTTTCTTCTCCATTGTTATGTACTTCGCATAATGATTCAACATAATAAGGAGAAAGAGTAGATAGATCCTGCACAATGGTATCTTCAAAATGAAAATTTTAAAGAGTAGGATTATGTGTTACCTCTTCTTACAACACTTTGTCTTCATAACTTTAACCAATAAACTTGAATGCTTGATATTTTGATTGTATGCATGACAATGTATTAGTTGTTGATGGTTTGTTTTTAATCATATTTATTTTAAATAATTCTATGGTATCTTCATTACCTTTGAAACACTTTTATTGTAGTGATTCATCTCCATTATGTTCTTCAATAAATTTGAAAGATTCACACTTAGGCTACATACTAGTTTGAGAAATATTAATTAATTCATTTTTATATTCTCTTTCTCCAAGATAACCTTAAATAATTGTTCTAACCAAAATGTCTACCAAAGTTGTATCAACACTTTCAAATGTGAAGGCTTTTGTTTCTAGAGAAGAAAAAGGCATTCGTAAGTGTTAGATTGGAAAATCGGGTTAAATGATCAAATCCTAAACAACAACCACAAACCATTAGATTTAAGCTCAAAATCGAATCCAAACAATAGAGCACAAAATGAGATAAGAAATTGAATAAAAACCAAGCAAACACAATTATACCTTCCTATGTCAACATTTTTTCACGTCCATTGCTCTTCTCTTTTTTTCTTTTGAAGTTTTGTAGTGTTGCTCCCAATGTTTTAAGTGCACAATTTTATGAGCTTGTGACAATAATAACAATGAAAATTAAAGATTGTGGTTCAATTGTGAAGAAATGAAGGCCGAATTTATAGGAGAGGTTGTCATGATAGACATATGAGATTTGATAGATGATCGATAGTCAAGATCGAATGAGAAGGTTTGCATGGGAAATTTTCTCATTTTTGAAATGGAGAAATGGAAGAGAAATAAAAGAGATAAGTGGGGGAGGAAATAGAAATTAGTAAGAGTTAAGTGGAGAAAATCAGGGAGAGTGACAGAGTTAAGTGGAGAGAATTAGGAGAAATATAAGAGTTGAGTGGAGAGTGAAATGGAAGAAATGAGAGTTAAGTGAAGAATAAAATAGAGGACATTTTTGAAATTAAATAAATAAAATTTATTTATTTTTGATGTCATGTGAATAATTAATTAAATTAAATTATTTAATTAATTATTGAAGAACTTTAGGCTAGAATGATTAAATAAATAAATTTATATTTATTTAGTCATGGAAGAAATTAGGTTAGGGATTAAATAATTAAAAATAATTATTTAATCGAAGAAATGATGAGAAAGAAAATTGGAATAATTAAAATTATTTAATTATTAAAACATGAAGGAAAATGGAGTCAAGGATAACTTTAAGAACCCCCCTCAGAAAAGGTGTAAAAACCTAGAAAATTTTGTATACTTCCCAAAAAAAATTAATATTATTAGCAATTTTTTTCTTTTTTTGGGGAAAAATAATATTTTCAATTGGCAATTTTTTTGTAATCACTAGAAGTCTGTAGAAAATCCTAGTGAATTATAATTTTTTTGAAACCAAGGAAATATTTTCAGTGGTGATTAAAACTTGTTTTCAAACCAATAAAATATTTTCATTGGTGAATTATACTTGTTTTGAAACCAAAAAAATATTTTTGTTGGCGAATTAAACCTATTTTCAAACCAAAAAAATATTTTTGTTGACGAATAAAACCTGTTTTTAAACCAAAAAATATATTTTCATTAGTGAATTAAACCTATTTTGAAACCAATAAAAAATTTCACTTCCGAATTAAACCTATTTTCAAACCAATACAAATTTTCATTGGAAAATTAAACTAGTATGCCAATATAAATCATAGCGTGGGTGGCAAAAATATCAAATGCTATATATTGTTCTATTTCTGGAAAAGATTTCCACACACCCAAATTCCTTCATAAAGTCTCTAGAATGGAGACAAGTGTTAACGTATTATAATTTCTTATCAAAAGTGAGCCATTGAGCGAAGTACTATGTCTAAAGCCATATGTCAGTGCAACATAACGACTAGTAACTACAAGTTATATTATTTAATAAGTTAATATAACATTAATATACACAGGAAGTCTATCATGGCTTGAAGATGGCTCAATCCAAAGGATACAAAAAGGTTTGGCTTGAGGGCGACTATTTAAATATTATTAACAACCTAAAGAAGGTTTGTGTCCCCTCATGAAGTGTTGAGTCCATTATCATGGATGCTATTGAAATCTTAAAGTCCTTTGGTGAAGTTTATATCTCTCATATTCTTAGGTAAGGGAATGGTCTAGCTGATGTTTTTTCTAACGTTGGTGTTAGTGGTTCTAGGGAGTGGGATGTGTGCGATCCCCTCCTCATTGAGGCTATTGCTTGTTTAAATCATGATTATCAAAACTGCTAATTCAAATGGTGGCTTTATTATGTTTTGCGCACACATGTCTATAATCACGCAGCAGTTAATTGTTTGGAGGGAAGGTGAGCTAGATTTTGATCGGGCTAATGGTACCTTGAGTATTCTCTGTATGGGGTAGCATCCTAGGATCATTATTTCTCTTTTCTATAATGTCGTTTCTACACAGATTCTTGGCATATTTTTTCCTTCCTTCTCAAGGCTTCTCTTAATCATTTGCAAAGTTCTCAAGTTCCTAAGTTTTGCTAACTGTGTGACCATGGGAGGTGAAAGAAATATAGCAGAGTTGTTCTCCCATGATACTATAAAAAAGAAGGAGGAGGTATGGTGTCAGTTGCACAAAGGTGGGCTTACACCATATTTGGAGAGGCTGCATGGAAATAACCCTCAGGCCATAGCCTTGTTTGTCAAAGGTTGGAATAACAGGATTTTGAAATTAGGAGGCACTAAATTTGATGTTAATGAGGACTTCATTGTGAATATCATTGGTCTCTCAATTGAGGGAAAGAAGGTTTATAGAGATAAGAATGAATCTAAGGTAGCTATGTCAATTTTATTCAAAGGAGATGAAGAACAAAATCTTAAGTCTACCAAGAGTGGTGGGTACCAGTAAAGTTCTCTTAAAGCCTTGTGGGGTGATGTCGCAGAGGAATTGATGAGGTACATTACTTTAGAAGGTCAATTTTCTGTTGTGAATGCTTATCATTTTGTTCCTTTGAATTATTTTCACCATAAGAAGAAAATTTCCTTTCCTTTTTATCTTTTGGCATCTCTGGAGTATGGTCTGAAGGATCATAAAAGGAACCCAAAGAATCCTATGTTGCATGTTGGTCTTATTATGTTAATTTTGGATTATGCAAAAGCCTATGAGGTCCCTAAGCCGTGTGCTATTACTCGCAAGGGTAAGCAACAGAAGTCAGCCTTGGAATATGAGACTGTTTCAGAGGATGAGCTAGTGAGTTTGAAAGGTAAAAAGAAGGAGGTTTTGGAGGAGTCTAAAACGGAGGAGGATGAGGATTTTGTTCTAGATTCTCAGGCCTCTATGGAAGTGATTTTGCAACTTCCCACCCAAGGAAAACCTCGTAAAGGGGTTTCAACTCCTAACCTGAAGGATTATGAGACTTGTATTGAGGATGAGGGTGGTGAAAATCCCATTAAATCTAGGCCTACCACTCCTACTATCTTGAAGGAGAGGATTGAAATTACTGAAGATGTGTCTTCGTCATCCCCTATTTTGGGTACTAAGAGAAAGAAGGGTCCAAAGGAGGGTATTAAAAATAAAATAGCTTTTAGGTCTACTAGCTTGGTGTAGGAAGTGCAAGTTGTGTCTCCTCAGATGTTGGTGGATGGGCAGAAGGCTGTGGGATCTCTAGGTGTGGACTTGGAGATGCAGAATAGAAGGAGGTCGGTGGCTGAGGACATTGTGAGCTCTCTTCACAAGATTCAAATGTTGGTGGTTGGGGGTAAAGGTAAGAAGGTGTGAGTGATCCAGGATAAGGTTAGTTCTTCCTAGGAGGGTGATGTTGTGGAAAAGGATGTTTTCAACTTTAATCGAGAGGATGTGCCCAATGTGTTGGGTATGGCTAAGGAGGGATCCATTTCTCTATTTAAACTTTTTAAATGGGTATTTCATGAGCTCAACATGACTAATGTTAGGGTTAGGGGTGCTATGAGAAAAATGGGAGAATCATCGAGTCAGACTCAAGTTGATGAGCTATATGATTCTCTGAAGATGGTTGTTGATACTATTGCCGAGGAAATGTTGAAGATGAAGCGAATGTTTGAACAAAGAATCATGACCCTGGAAGAACAAATGGAAAGGATTATTGTGAAATTGGATAAGGGTGTGGATGGGACTAATTCTGTTGTGAGGTTTGAGTCTAAGGGCCTTTCTACTCCTTTTGAGAAGGCCAAGAAATGTATGGAGATTACACTTGGGGAGGAAGTTGGTGTTGGTGAAAGGCAAGTGGAGGAGGATGTTTCAGTTGACAAGGCTATTGGTTTGCAAAATGTTTTGATTAATGAGGTAAATGTGGTTGGGCTTGGTGCTAGAACTCAAAATAAGACCAAGATGCAAGTAGGGGTAACTGCTAAAGATATGTCTGAGGTCATGGATGAACATCAAAAGACTATGGAGAGTGGCATGGAAGCTGCAAACATTCTGTAGAATATGTAGTTATGATGTTTTTTTCCTTCCTTTTTGGTTGTTTTTGTGTTGATAGTTTGTTATGTTTTGGTTGTTGTTTGCTCTATTTAGTTATCTTTCACTTTAGCTAGTCTTTTTTGTAAAGGGTTTCAAGGGCCCTTAAAAACCTATTTACCTCTATTCAAAAACAATAATATATGCAAAAAATTAAAATTTCAGTGGTAGTAAGTATAAGTTATATTATTGTGCAACTTGACCATTCAATGAATGTTTGATGGATGGTTGTAGTTTCATTCTAGAAGCAAATGTTTGAAGCACTATACTTGCAAATCCAAACCTTCAAAATAACCCTAGAACCATTAGATTTACAAATATCAATGGTTGACCTTTTATTACTAATTAAATTACTTAAAGTCATGACTCAATTTTTGTGAAATAATATTGTCACATCAACATGTGTGTCTTGTGGTGAATTAAATGCTCAAGTGTTGAGTATTGATTTCTTCATTCTAGACATACTTCACCAACTTGATGTTCTTCATATCATTTACTTAACATATTTTCTCTCTTCTCTATTCACAATTTCCTATGATATTATGGAGTCTTCATGGCACGTCATGCTACGCAAATGTTTTTGGAAGAAAAGAAGAAATAGTGCATATGATAGATGAAAGTTGGGTATGGTTTTCATTATTCATTGTGTGCCTATTGAGGAGGCTATACGAACAATTTTGGGTAGGGAATGGCTTCAAAACAACCCCCATGCTCTATTTTTTGTGGTGGCTTCTACTTTCTTGTCCAATTGCATGGACATTTTGTTGGATAAAGAGTTGGTGAAGATGCTGGCAATATGTTATTTTCAGCCTTCTATTTAATCTCTTCATTGGAGTTGGCACTTGAGCATTATAACTTTGAATTTGGGTTAGCGCCTATTGGTCCAGAATCTTTCCCAAAGTTGAACTAGTTGCTTCTACATTGCAATATAATTTATTTTGTGTACTTGGGTCTTCCTTCCAAAAGTGGAAAGATTTATGGGGGGGAGACAAGGCGAGTGGAGAGATAATGAAAAAAGTTGATCCCCCACTTAATCTTTGATTAGGTAATATGTGCACATGTTTAAGAGGGTTGATTAGGTGAAGATTAGGGGGTATGATTAGGACTAATGGGAAAAGTTTGAGGATGTGACACTTGGAGAGATAAAATGAATTAAACAAAAATATTTATTTAATTAATTTGGAGGAGATGGGATAGGAGGGGTAAATTAAAGAACTATAATTATTTATTTAATTTTGTAGAAGAAATGGGGATATGTGTAGTGAAGGGTACATAAATAAAATAAAGAAATTACCTCATACTAGGACTTCAAAAAATAAGAAAATAGATTAGCATGATGGTATAGGGAATATTAATTAAACAATAAAATATGATTTAATTAATATATGGGATTAGGAATAGATGAATTAAGGATAAATTGACCAAATATTAGTGGTTAGTTTTAGGTGTCTATTGGTAGTTTTTGCACTTAGGTATCTACATAGTGAATTGGTCCACATGAGATGAAGAACATAAATTATCACTCTTAACATGGTTGTGCCAAATGTAAATGACACTTTTTGCAACATTGCATCTAGTGTTACCATGGTCAAATAGTTTGAAGATAAGAAAAAATAAGAGAGGTTATTTTGAGGCTCCATGTAGCTATAAGTTTAGAGAAAACATTTGTAAGTGCCACAAATTTTGAGAACTAGTTTGTCATAGTTTGGTAGTTTTTGCACTTAGGTATCTTAAGAGAATTTCCTAGAAGCTTGTAGTTTGGAATGATTAGGACAATTGGGGTACAAAATGAGGCCTCCCATAGTATTCACTTTCCTACCTTGACATGTTTGTGTAGTTAGTTGGGCCCCATAAGGCAAAGAACATGAAATATGGATCTGGCATGGTTATGTTGAGCACAAATGATGCTTTTTGCAACATTGCATACATTCTCACCATGGAAAATGGTTTGAAGATAATGAAAATTGAGAGATATTTTTGTGGAGGGATCTTGTACATATAGTTATAGGTTTAGAAAAAAAAATTAGGTGTCATGGATTCTAAGAACCAACCCATCATAGTTTGGTTACTTTTTGCACTTAGGTCTCTTAAGAGACTTTGTTAGAAGCCTATAGACTAGAAGTATCATGATAGTTAGGATACAAAACAAAGCCTCTCCTATCAATCATTCACTCACGTTGACATATCTACATAGTTGTTTAGGCCCCATGAAATAAATAACAAAAAATATGACTCCTAAGAAGGTTGTGATGAATGCAAATGATGCTTTTGCAACATTGTATCCATCATCACCACAATAAATGGTTTGAAGATAAAAAAAATTGAGAAATATTATTGTGGAGGGACCCTATGTGTAGTTGTGTGTTCAAATAGATAGGTTCCATATATTCTAATCTAACTAGTCCATTATAGTTTGGTAGATTTTTGCACTTAGGTTTCTTAAGAGACTTTGTTAGAAGATTGCACTCTGAAATGATTGAGCCAGGGAAAAGAAATAGGCCTTCCCTAGCATTCGCCTACCCACTGGGATGTGTTGATGTAGTTGTTTTTGCCCCATGAGATGAAAAAAACAAAATATGGCTCTTAGCAAGGTTTTGCTAAACGTAATTGTAAAATTGCATCTGTCATTGCACCATTGTCAAATGGTTTGGAGATTAAAAAAATGAGAGAGGTTACTATGGAGGGATCCTGTGTGTAGATGTAGGTTTAGATAAAACATTTGTAGGTTCTATGAGTTTTAAAGATTAGTTTGTCATAGCTTGGCAGTTTCTTGAACTTATATCTCTTAAGAGACCTTGTAAAAATCATATTGTTTTGAATGATCATGATATAGGGAATGAAAAAGACCTTCCCTAGCATTCATTTGTCCACCCAAATGTGTCAGTGCAATTCTTTTGGACCATGAGAAAAATAACACAAAGTATGGCTCTTGACAAGGTCGTGTTGAATGTAAATGACATTTTTTTTAACATTGCATCCATCATCACCACAATCAAATGGTTTGAAGATAAAAAACTAAGAGGTTAAACATGCAATTTAGTTCATCTATGTTGACAAAATAAAAAAAGGGGTAGAATTGTTAAAAAGTTATTGATATTTTGTTGACACCATAAAAGGTGTAATTCTATGTTGGATAAAGTGCAAATTGTAGAAAAAAACATGTGGGCCTTAGATCGTGAGATCCCATTCCTTTTTACGATTTTTTGTGATTCCAACAATTTTCTCGTGTTATAACTTAATTTGAGAATTACAATAGTGAAAGAGGGGGTAGTTAGAGAGGGAGAGATATGGAGGGAGGCAAGGAGAGAGATAGAGAGGGAGAGGGAGAGATTTAGAGAAATATCTATAGGGATAGGGAGAGAGAAATGTGAGATAGAGAGTAGAGAGGGAAAGATGAAGGGATGGAGACATAGAGAGATGGGTCTAGAGCTTGGGGGAGAGAGAGAGGTGAGATAGATATAAGTAGAGAGGGAAGGAGGGAAGGAGGGAGAGGTAGAGATAGTATAAAGAGGGACAAAGAGAGAGGGAATGAGGGAGAAAGGGAGATGTAGAGAGAGGTCTAAAGAGGGACAAAGAGAGGGAAGGAGGGAGTGAGGGAGATGTAAAGATATATTTCTATAACTCAAGGGAGAGATAGCGATATAGAGAGATATCTATAAGGATAGGGAGAGCAATAGAGGTGAGATAGAGAGGAGATAGGGAGATGATGTAACTGAACAAAACATTAACATGCATTTTTCATTATTGTTGAAGGAAATCTAGTAAATCAATAATTTCTTCAAAATTAAACTTTTGCATTATTCCTCTCTTCTCTACAATGAAAGAAAAACACCCTTATAGATCAAAAAAGCCAAAAATCTAAAAAATTGAAAATTACCATTTTTGTTAGTTTTTTGATAATTTGTCATAATTTTCCATTTTTTGTCATTTCGCATGCCTACTCCTTTGAGCTTGAATTTTTATAGATAACTTCCTAAAACTAAAGTGACACTAAATTTCAAATTACAATTCAAATTGAAAACATGAGTTCCAAATTATTTAAAAAATTAACTTTGTAAAAACCCAAAAAAATATTAAAAGTTGCTTTTGAGGGCCCAAATGAAAGAATTTGGCCCTAAAAAGTTTTGAAATGGCCACCTACCAAACTAATTTTGAATGATAATCTAAACAACTCATAATGTATCTCCCTATAAAATTTCAACCCAAAAATTTGAGTCAAAAGTTATGACTCTCGGAAGCCCCTACATCATTCTCCCCTAGTTGAAATGAACACAACTCTTGCAAGTTATTGTCTTTGAACTCACGCCATTTTTTGGATCCTTCTTCTTCAATTCCTATTCAATGATCCAAGTGTTATCTATTGGTGTCAATCCTTCCCACTATATGAGATAGCTATTGTATTGTCCTTACTGAGTGTAGGTAGTTTTCTTGTATCCCTATTAGATGTGATAGTCCTTGGAACACTATGCAATCTAGCAACTTCCTTAAAATATAGTTATGCCATGTGAGTTGCATCATTAGTCTTCTTGCATGCAATAAAATGGACCATCTTAGAAAAGTGATCAACTACTACAAAATGGAGTCATTACCTTGTGTGCTTGGAAGCCCCAACATAAAATCCATACTAATATATATCCATGGTCTTGTAGGTACTAGCAGTGGCATATATAAACCTATATTTTATGAGTGTCCTTTAGTCATTTGAAAAATCCTACACCTAATCACATATCTAGTTACATCTCTCTTCATCTTCAACCAATAATAGTTATCTTCTACCAAAGCTATCATCTTATCCTTACCAAAATACCTAGCCATCCCACTGCTATGGAATTCCTTGATTTTGTTCTCCCTCATAGACCCATCTGGAATACATAGTTGTTTTCCTTTGAAAAGATAGTCATCTTGCATAAAGTATTCCCCCTTATTGTACTCCATATTTCTAGATACTGAACTCTACAATTGTTTAACATGAGTTTTTCATTATTGCTTAAGAAAATACATTAAATCAATAATTTCTTGAAAACCAACCTATTGCATTATTCCTCTCTTATTTACAATGAAAGAAAAACACCATTAAATATAAAAAAACCAAAAATCTACAAAATCTAAAAAATTACCATTTTTGGCAGTTTTTGACAATTGTCATAATTTGCCATTTTTTGTGGTTTCACATGCCTACCCCTTTGAGCTCGTATTTTTCCAAAAAACTTCCTACAACTAAGGTGACATTAAATGTCAAATTACAATTCAAATTGGAAACATGAGTTCTAAATTATTAAAAAAAAAAACAACTTTCTAAAAATTTGAAAATAAACATTAAAAGCTTATTTTGAGGGCCCAAATGAAAGAATTTGGCCCCAAAAAAAGTGTTGAAGTGGCCACCTACCAAATTAAGTTCAATTCAACAATCCAAACAACTCCTCATAACACATTTCCCCATAAATTTTTAGCCCAAATGAACTTTTGAGTCAAAAGTTATGACTCTCGAAAGCCTTTGCATTAGGAGGAAGAGGGAGATAGATAAATAGATATCTATAGGGATATGGAGAGAGAGGGGTAAGATAACAAGTAGATAGAGGAGAGGAGGGAGGAAGAGAGAGGGGGGAAGAGTTAGAGAGAGATGGGTAGGGAGGGAGATAGAGAGGTGGAGGGAGGGAGATAGAGAGGGGGAGGGAGAGAGATAGAGAGGGAGGAAGGGAGAGGTAGAGAGAGAAAGAGAGAGATAGGGAGAGATATGAAGACAAAAAAATATTAAGAGATAGAGAGGGATAGGGGGAGATATAGGGGCATAGCTCAATATATAGGTAGAAAGATATGGATAGAGAGACGTCTAAAGAGGGACAAAGAGGGAGAGGAGGGATAAATAATTCAATATATAGAGAGGGAGAGATATAAAGATAGATATCTAGGAGGATAGGAAGAGAGAGAGGTGAGATAGATAGAGTGGAGAGGGAAGGAGCGAGGGAGAGGTGAGATAGGTCTAGAGAGGGAGAGCGAGGGAGAGACAAATTACTTTTCCTTCACACAAATGTGAGTGTTATAACGTACTTATGTTATTATCTACTTTGGGTATTTTCAAATCTTAGGGTTTGATTTACCTTGGGCATCAAACCCAAAGGGTTGGAATTACATGTCAATGACCATAGACATATTTTTTACAAATTCTAAAAATGAAAAAATCTCAAGTGTGATCTCCACTAAAGGTTTGCACATCTTTCAATGTCAAGTTAAACTAGCACTTGCACCCCAATGAGGTGCAATACTTACGCTGATAGGCTAATATACAATGGTATTTTATTATGAACATGTAGAAGCAGTGTAATCTTTTGGTAGCAATAAGATTTTTGCGATATTTTTCATTTGTCTTCAAGGCCTGCACAACGAAAGCAACAGGGTGGTTAGGTGTTGATGTTGTCAAATTGTAGGACCAATTTTAAGCTTAGAATTGTGAATTGTGTAATGATTTGTAAGTGCTCAGAGAGTTTTGCAAGAGAGGAATTTGTAACAATGGTACCGATGCACATTGGGAATTTGGGAGAGATATTAGATGGATAGGAATGAGAGTTGCGTACCATGATTTAGGAGAGACATAGTTGTTGTAAGCGAGCCTCCTCTCGTTTCCTTATGATTGCATACAGATTGGTTTGAATTTTGGAGTATCTTTCAAAAGAGAATGGTGGTTGAATGTGAAGATGATTTAATGATTGAACTCTAGATATGGCTATAAATGTTAATCCCTACCTATCTATTTTACCAATATCAATTGTTCCTTTTTGTAGTGTTAGGCCTTGAGCTTTGTGTATGGTAATAGCCCACACCATTGTGAGTGGTATTTTCCTTCTATTTCCCAGGGAAACAAGTATTATTGGTATGCTCTTGGGGTCAAGCTCATTCCATGGTGGGCCGTTGTAGGAATTGAACCTTGTTACAACATACATGGGAACATCTGGCGGTTTGGAACCTGGATTGTAAATGATTTCAACAACTTCACCAAGAGCTCCATTCACCAATCTTGCTTGTGTCCATATGTTGGATGTGAGCATGAAGAATTTCCCTTTACAAAGAAAAACTTCTTTTCAAGTTGTTCATCGTTAGTTGTTGTATCCATTCCACATCAAGTGCTTGTTGCAACACTGATTGCAATTGGATGGTTCAACAATTTTAACATTCTTCTGTTGTGTAGTCTAACTAAATCATTGGTAGCAAACAAGTGCATTGAATTGTCGAACTCTTCTTTTTCTCTTGATGTGAGTTGGTTGTCTGTGCATGTCATTAAAAGTTGCCAATCTTCTTCTGTTGCTTCTGCATTACATATGTTTTGCAAAAGTTGGCAGAATCTTCATTGTGTTTGAGTCTCACCTTGTTGACGAAAGACTATTTGTAAGGTGACAACAGTGGTAAATTGGTTCCATAGTGTTTTTGCAGTTGAGTGGGATGTGTAAAGAGGTTTGTCCATTACGAGTGGTAGTTGGGCGAGGTCACCGATCAATATTATAGACACTCCACCAAAGTGTAGATGTTGTCGATGTGGGAATCCCTCACATAGTCTTGTGTCTATTTCCAGTAGCAACTTTGGACCTATGAAGCTCATCTCATCAATCAAAATGTATCTTATATGTTTCATATCCTCTTGAAATGTTGTTAATGCCTATCCTTGAAGTGGGTGCATGTCTTTAATAGGGATTCAAAGCATTGAATGTATAGTTGATGCATGAATGTTAAATGCAGCCACCCCTGTAGGAGCTAATGTAAGCAACTGGATTTTTTGTTCTGGGCTCTTACTTGTGAGTGCTTTTCTTATGCGGGAAATTAGGTATGATTTTCCTGTACCTGTTGTTCCTTGAACAACCATGTGTAATGGTTTTTCTGAGGGGCGTTCACTATGGTCAATAATAATTGTGAGTACTAGTTTTTGTTGCACTGATAGTTTATAGTCTAGGACATCCAAATTGCTTGCCATAGTCTCTTCTTGGCTACATGCCTTTTTCATGGGTATGAACTGGTTGGAAATTTCATGTAGATCTTGGGGTACTACTAGTTGATCCCATTTATTGTTGTTATCAAACTCACGCCTACCAAGCATCTAAAGTTAATTTAGGCTCACATTGTTTGAGGGACCCATTTGTGAAAATAATTCCCATTCGTTAAGTTTTGTTGTGTCCCTTGTGGCCATCTCTGTATCGCTGTCATCTTCTTCTTCAGTGGTTGCTTCCATTTCAATTGTGTGATTAACATGCCATACATCATATTTGGTTGTGTACATTTGCTTCCAATTTGTAATTATTGTATCCTTAGTAAGCCCTACCTAGCTTTCTATGCTTCGAAAATGTTTGTATAATAGTAGCTCACCCCAACAAAAAGTTTCAAAGTTGTCTGAGTCCTCCTTTGGGATGTTATAGAACTTTGGGAAAACATTAACAATTGCTTTTACCTCTCCCTCTTTCCATTTGCATCCTTTGCGCCTTGTAGAATAGGAGAAAGATCTTACAGATTCGAGCAGCATTATTGTTTCCATTTCTTGAGGTCGATTAATGTAGGAATGTAGGTAGCTCGTATGGAGGTGGATTTCATCTATTTGTCTTGTTATTCATTGGAACATTTTTTGGCCAACATTCAAAGATGTGAATGGCCGATTACAAACAATGAGCGACAATTTTTGAAGCATATGGCATGTTTCTTGTGCTCCTATATCACGCTTTGCAACAAGCTCTGTCATGAATTTTTGAAATGTTGTGAAAGCCAGGTCATCTGTTCCCTGGCATGTAGATATTCTTGTTAAAATATCAATACAAGACTCAGATGCTCTCTCTGCTTTTGACACATACTTGGCAATGTATTTTAGTACAAGTGCTCGTGAGATAACTGGTTGGCAATCTATGTTGGCTCTCCATATCAACAACATTTCTGGATTATGTATGTTTAGCCTATCATCATTTCTTGCAAGTTCATATTCTTTCTTCCCGTTATCATCACATGATAAGGTAAATACAATTTGTTCTTTCCATGGAGCTTTGTATCGACACTGTAGTTGTTTCCCTTTTTTGTGTAAGCATGTTCCCTCTTTGCATTTTGTGTGCCTCTGGACACAGTTGATTATCTCCTCATAGTCATGAGAGGGATTTGTAGCTAATATCTGAGTTGTGTCTAGCAAGCATGGGTCATCGTGTTGGGGATGGTAGACTGTGTTGTTTCTAAGTGAAGTAGGATGAGGGTTCCAAGCACTTACATACTTGTCAAAGAATTTCCTTGTGTCTTCAACTTTCGTGTTGTTCTCCCAATCAAGATTATCCATGTCTGGTGCATTTTCAAGACAGAGGAATCCATGCACATGTGCAATGCCTCGATGCTGCCATTCATATCTATACCAATAATCTTTTGCACCAAGAATTTTTTGGATGACCTCTTCACGGAATACTATAAATCGTTGGTGCAGATATAATGATGTGGTGTGGGGATTACTGATTACACTATCCAAGCGTCATTTGTTTGTTTTCATTTCCACTATTGTGTCATTTGAGAGAAATTGTTGCAGGTCTGGCCACTTTGTGTCTACTGCACTCAATGTGAAAAATAGAGTGGGAGACCCTATTTGGTTGATCATATTTGTTAGCTCATAACGACACTTGTTCCAATATGGTCTTGTGCCTCGAATTGAAGATCCAAAGTGCATGAGCTCTTCAGCTAATTGTGTGTCAAGGAGGCTTTTCAAGTGTGCACGAAGGTTTTCAATAGTTGTGGGGATGTTTTCTTCTGCATTTTTTTTAATGAAAATAGCTGCAAGCCCTTGGCTACGATGTCGTAACATAAGATTGAACACAAAATATTGAAATCTTGGATGCCTTCCAAACCTCTGGTCATGGAACCTCATCAAGTGCAGTGCATACTCGTGCATTCAAACTTCCCTAATTCATGGTTGCATTTGTAGTGCAACCCCATTGGGGAAGAGCATTGGAAATGCCATATCAAGCAAGCTGATAGAACGAGGGTTGGATTGAATCACTCACTGACTCAATGCTCTGGGTCACAATTTGATAACCCCTTTGGTGATATCTCATCCACCACTCAACCTGTAGGTCACCTGCTATTTAGGAACCCCTGGTTAGATTGCCAACCCTGCTATCATTTTCCAAATTGCTGCTACTAAGAATTTCCTGGTGTTTTCCCTCGCCTTCACCGCCTAGCCCTTAATCCACTTAAAGACTAGTGAATCACTAATACCTCCAAATCTTGTTGCAGGGGTGTAAGTAGCTTCCATAGCTTCAAATCAATCTTCTAACGGTTCTTGAACAGCCTTCATAACCCAATCCTCCATCGCTTTCACTAAATCACCAATTGAGGGTTTGAAAGGGCTACAATGCTAGAAGCCCAGTTAGGCCTCTTGACAGAGAAAAATGCAATTTTCTCCTAAACTCCCCAAATGACCTGAGTTTTTCTTTTGGGGTTGGTGATTTCCATGCCAACAACTTAAATATTCTTGAGGTTTTGAGCCTCTACAGGCGGTACACTGCCCTTATGCAAAAGGAGCCAGGAACACTAGGGTTTCAAAACTGTTCAGAACCAGTTTAGGACTGGTGAAAAGTTCTTCATGAAAACGGACTGTTACGGGCTCTTCCTTGCCACCATGTAGAGCCAAGACACTCCCCTAAATCCTCAAAAAAGAATCTTTCAAAAATCTTCACTCCCCTGCAAATTATTTACGCTGTCCTCAAGCTTTTCCTAGCCGGGTTCTCACTGTCTCGCCTAGGAAAAATCATTTAGCATGCTAACAACTCTCAAAAAGCATTCTTTATTTACAATATGTACAGGTGTGGAGTCTAACCTAGCTTCCTCTGTTCCCATACTTCTTGGTACGGCCAGGAAATAGGCTAGAACTCCATTTTTTTTATTTTAACAGTCAAAACAGCAAAACACAAAACCACAAAATAACAAGAAAAGGAAATAGCGATGGGTTAACTGACTATACAGTCACAAGAATGATTGAAATGACTTCCCTACATGCTGTAACAAATAGCCAAATGCCTAAATCAATTCATTAAATCGCTGTTTCCAGAAACAAAACAGGAAACTGTATTTTTCTTCAACAAAATCACTGTTCTATTCACTTTCTCATAAACTGCACGCCACCAATCTTCCAACCCCTTCTCCAGGTCGAAAAACACCTTTTTTACAATGTCAAGAAGAAGTTAGGTTACATTAGGGTTCACGTTTTTAACCAAGAATGGCAAAAAAAACACGCGGTTTGAAAACTTAGGAAACGCCTCCAAAAGACTTCCCAATTTATTTTTAATTTTACCTAAGCTTAAAATAGGTCCCCTTACACCTTATCAATGATGTATAAGACCATTACAAAACAAAACAAAAAGATTAAGAGCAAAACATTAAAATACGCTTGTATTCAAGTAGGTGCTCATGCACCATTCTCCCCCTCTCAGCATGAAGATCAAGGACTGGAAGGTGGTATCAGTTTCAGGTCAATGCCAAGCTTCGTGAATTGATCCTCTTGTACCCATGTAGCCTCTGAGTCAGGTTTTCTCTTCCACTTGATAAGGTGCTCCATGTATACCTTATTCCTTGTTGCTTTCTTCACCCTGGACTCCAAGACCTTCTCTGCCTGAGCTTTCTCTTGAATTGGAAGGGGTATATTGCTGATATCTTTAAATATTTCCTGATTGTTTTGAACTTCATCATTGACTGTACCCTTGTACCTAATCAAATCAGCAACGTTGAAAACTGGAGATATACCCAAATCCGATGGAAGTTCCACCTTGTATGCATTCTTTCCATACTTAGCTATCACCTTGCATGGTCCTACCCATTTCATTTGCAATTTGGTGGACATCCCCTTCTGTAATCTGGATTTTTTGAGGTGAACCATCACATAATCACCCACCTGGAACTGCACATCTCTTCTTGTCTCATCAACTTTGTCCTTCAACTTTTGTGTTGCTGCTGTGATTGTTTTCTTAACCTGCTCATGAATCTCCTTCATGGTTTGAGTGAAGTCTTCTGCATGTCCACTCCTATTCTCCATTGTTTCAAGGTCTCTGAGCTCACAAACTCCTCGTGGATGCATCCCATACACAACTTCAAATGGGCTTTTTCCTGTAGTTCTGTTCACACTATCATTGTATGCATATTCAGCTTGGGAAATCACCATATCCCAGGTCTGTCCATATTCCTTTGTCAAGCACCTCAATAGGTTACCTAACACTCTGTTAACCACCTCGGTTTGACCATCGGTCTGAGGATGGTAAGCTGATCCAAATGATAAATTAGTTCCCAATCTACTCCATAGTGTTTTCCAGAAATGACTCATGAATTTTACATCCCTATCGGAGACAATGCTCAATGGCAATCCATGGATTCTCACAACTTCCCTAAAAAATAGATGGGCAATATAGCTTGCATCGTGTGTGGTCTTGCAAGGAATAAAGTGACTCATCTTGCTAAATCTGTCCACAACTACAAAAACACTGTCAAAACCATATTTAGTCTTGGGAAGACCCACCACAAAATCCATACTCACACATTCCCATGGTCTATTCGGTATAGGCAAGGGCTGATATAACCCAGCATTGCTAGCTCCCCCTTTGGCTCTCATGCAAACGACACACTGTTCAACATACTTTCTGACATCTCGTGCTAACTTAGGCCAATAGTAAAACCTTTGTACCAGCTCTAAAGTTTTGTTAATACCAAAATGTCCACTAAGACTACCATTGTGTTTCTCTTGGATCGGATTTTCTCTCATTGATCCTCTTGGGACACATAACAGATTGCCCTTGAATAACAACCCATTTTGCAATGTATACTCAGCATATTGACTATGAAAATGATTTGCAAAGTCTGAACATACCTTGTAGGCTTCGGAAAAGTATTCATCATCACCATAGAGATCCTTAAAACTTTCCAATCCTATGCTTTTCAGCTGTATCTCTTGGACTGTCAACATCCTCCTGCTTAATGCATCTGCCACTTTGTTTTGCTGCCCCTTCTTGTGCTTAATGGTAAATGTGAAAGCTTGAATGTACTCCATCCATTTCAAGTGCCTATTGCTTAACTTCTCCTGGGTATTGATATAACTAAGTGCCTGGTTATCCGTGAAGACCACAAATTCTTTGGGCAGCAAATAATGTCTCCATTTCCTAAGGGACTGCACTAAAGCATAGAGTTCCAGATCATAGGTGGAGTATTTTTTCTTAGCTTCATTAAGTTTCTCACTAAAGAAGGCTACAGGTCTACCTTCTTGACTAAGGACTCCTCCTACTGCTACTCCACTTGCATCACACTCAACTGTAAACAATTTATCAAAACTAGGCAATAACAAGATAGGTTGTGTTGCCACTTCTTTTTTCAACTTTTCAAACCCTTTATCAGCTTCTAAAGTCCACTTAAACTTTGTTTTCTGACCACCCTTGATTGTATCTAACACTGGTGCACATATACCACTAAAATTCCTTATAAACTTCCTATAAAACTGAGCCAAACCATGAAAACTCCTTACCTCAGTTGCTGTGGTTGGTGTAGGCCAGTTTAGGATAGCTTCTACCTTACTTGGATCCATCTTCAGCGTTCCTTGGGATACCACAAAGCCTAGATACACAAGCTCTTGTTTGAAGAACTCACACTTCTCAAGGTTGATTGCCAACTGTTCTTCTTGCAACCTTTTGAGTACCATCTCTACATGCTTCAAATGTTCTTCTGCTGTCTTACTGAAAATCAGTATGTCATCCAAGTAAACTACCACAAAAATCCCTGTGAAATCTTTAAGCACCTCATTCATTAGTCTCATGAACGTGCTAGGGGCATTTGAGAGGCCAAATGGCATCACTTTCCACTCATATAAGCCATCATTCGTCTTAAAAGCTGTCTTCCATTCATCACCCTCCTTAATTCTGATTTGGTGATACCCGCTCTTAAGATCTAGCTTAGTGTAAAATTTTGCACCTCCAAGGCAATCCAATAAATCTTCAATCCTAGGTATTGGAAATCTATACCTAATTGTGATTCTATTTATTGCTCTAGAATCAGTACAAAGTCTCCATTTACCTCCTTTTTTTGTTGCCAAAACAACTGGGACTGCACATGGACTAATACTCTTTTGAATCAGACCTTGATTCAGCAACTCTTCCACTTGTCTTGCCACCTCTTTGTTCTGCTCAGGGGTCAATTTGTATGCTGCTTTGTTAGGTAATGAGGCTCCAGGTATGAAGTCAATTTGATGACTTATTGCTCTCTTGGGTGGTAGAGTGGATGGTGTTCCATCACTCACAATGCTCTTATATTTTTCTAGCAGCCTTTGAACTATTTTAGGTATGACTGTCTTCTCAGCCTTTTCTTCCTCTTTGGACTGCATTAGGACCACATAACCTTCATTCCCTTGGTGTAGATCCTTGATGAACTCTTTACCACTGCTCAACATAATGTTTGGAACCTTGGACTGCCCCTCATCTTCCTCAATCAACGATTGCAGCTTGAAGGTTTTTCCATCCTTCGTGAACTCAATGGTGTTCTCCTTTCCATGATATACAGCACCTCTATCATATTTCCATGGCCTACCAAGAAGAAGATGGCATGCATCCATGGGCAGTACATCACAAATCAGCTTGTCTTTGTAGCCTCCAATTGAAAATTCCACTGTAACCTGCTCATTCACTAAGACACTTTGCCCTTTATTCAGCCATGTGACTTTGTAGGGATTGGCATGAGGTACCTTCTGCAATTTTAACTTATTTACTACCTCCTCAGATATTATATTGTCCGTAGAACCAGAATCGACAATAACCTTACATACCTTTCCAAGTATTTTGCACCTTGCTCGAAACAAAGCTCTCCTTTGCTTGGGTTCTTCCTTGACCGGTTGTCTGATCAGCACTCTATTAAACATCAGATTTTCACCTACTTCTGATTCTATGTGACTGATCTTAGGTGTCTTTACACTCATGGTGTCCTCTTGTGCATAAGCTACTCTTTTCTCATTGCTAGATGAAGCTTTCTCTGGGCATCTATAAGCTGGATGGCTAGCTGATTGCAGTTGTAACACTTCATGGTGGCAAAGTAGGAGTTACTTCTGCCTGCTCCTCTACCTCTGTTTGAACCCCCTTGAGGTCCTCTTCCTCTATTAAATCCTCCTCTTGATGAGGTTTCACCTCCATGCTCAGTAAGCTTTGATTCTCCTTGGCTTCTTTGGTCACCACCTCTTCCTTGGTAACCTCCACGATGTCCTTTTGATCTCTGCCTCTTCCTCTGCCCTTAGAGGATTGATCATGCTTCCTTTTATTCCTTTCTTCAATCTTGATAGCTAGCTGATAGCATTGGTGGACTGTCTTGGGGCTGAGCAAAGCCATCTCTTCCTGTATATTCCACTTCAATCCATTGAGGTATCTAGCCACTTTTAGGCTCTCATCTTCTGCCACATTTGATCTCAAACAAAGTTTCTGAAACTCTTCGTGTAGGTGTTTACATCTAGGTCTTTTTGTCTTAAACTCTGCCTCTTCTTGTGGAGTTGAATTTCATAATCCTCTGGCATATAGGCTTCTTTCATTTTAGCAACCATTCCTTTCCAGGTTGATATAGGCTGCTTACCTTGTTTCTCCCTTTCAGTCTGAATAAACTTCCACCAAGTTGCTGATCCTCTCAACCTTGACTTTGCAACCTTCACCTTCTGTGCTTCTGTAACTCCATCACATTCGAAGTGGTTCTCCATTCCTTCTATCCAGTCCATGACTAAGTCAGGTTCCATCTTTCCACTAAATAGTGGCACTCCTTCAAGTGATTTTCCACTCAAATCTTTTAATGCCTTCAAGAAAGGCTCCTCCTTCAAGACGGGGTCAGGTTCAGGGGTCTTATCTTCCTCTGCAACCTCTTCTTCTTTCGGAATTCTTCCTTCAAACTGTGCACTCCTCACTGCTGCCTCAAGTTGAGCTATTCTTTCCCTCAACTGCTTATTGTCTTCTTCCTGCTCTTCAACCATCTTTGCCAGTTCTGCGTTGGTCACCATGGTGGAAGTATCACTTGATTCTATGTCTGACATGCAAGATTCCTTTCCCAAATCTTTAGCTGGGCTTTGATACCAATCTGATAGAACGAGGGTTGGATTGAATCACTCACTGACTCAATGCTCTGGGTCACAATTTGATAACCCCTTTGGTGATATCTCATCCACCACTCAACCTGTAGGTCACCTGCTATTTAGGAACCCCTGGTTAGATTTCCAACCCTGCTATCATTTTCCAAATTGCTGCTACTAATAATTTCCTGGTGTTTTCCCTCGCCTTCACCGCCTAGCCCTTAATCCACTTAAAGACTAGTGAATCACTAATACCTCCAAATCTTGTTGCAGGGGTGTAAGTAGCTTCCATAGCTTCAAATCAATCTTCTAACGGTTCTTGAACAGCCTTCATAACCCAATCCTCCATCGCTTTCACTAAATCACCAATTGAGGGTTTGAAAGGGCTACAATGCTAGAAGCCCAGTTAGGCCTCTTGATAGAGAAAAATGCAATTTTCTCCTAAACTCCCTAAATGACCTGAGTTTTTCTTTTGGGGTTGGTGATTTCCATGCCAACAACTTAAATATTCTTGAGGTTTTGAGTCTCTACAGGCGGTACACTGCCCTTATGCAAAAGGAGCCAGGAACACTAGGGTTTCAAAACTGTTCAGAACCAGTTTAGGACTGGTGAAAATTTCTTCATGAAAACGGACTGTTACGGGCTCTTCCTTGCCACCATGTAGAGCCAAGACACTCCCCTAAATCCTCAAAAAAGAATCTTTCAAAAATCTTCACTCCCCTGCAAAATATTTACGCTGTCCTCAAGCTTTTCCTAGCCGGGTTCTCACTGTCTCGCCTAGGAAAAATCATTTAGCATGCTAACAACTCTCAAAAAGCATTCTTTATTTAAAATATGTATAGGTGTGGAGTCTAACCTAGCTTCCTTTGTTCCCATACTTCTTGGTACGGCCAGGAAATAGGCTAGAACTCCATTTTTTTTTATTTTAACAGTCAAAACAGCAAAACACAAAACCACAAAATAACAAGAAAAGGAAATAGCGATGGGTTAACTGACTATACAGTCACAAGAATGATTTAAATGACTTCCCTACATGCTGTAACAAATAGCCAAATGCCTAAATCAATTCATTAAATCGCTGTTTCCAGAAACAAAACAGAAAACTGTATTTTTCTTCAACAAAATCACAGTTCTATTCACTTTCTCATAAACTGCACGCCACCAATCTTCCAACCCCTTCTCCAGGTCGAAAAACACCTTTTTTACAATGTCAAGAAGAAGTTAGGTTACATTAGGGTTCACGTTTTTAACCAAGAATGGCAAAAAAACACGCGGTTTGAAAACACAGTGTGTTTTCGAACTTTTCCCAAAAACTTAGGAAACGCCTCCAAAAGACTTCCCAATTTATTTTTAATTTTACCTAAGCTTAAAATAGGTCCCCTTACACCTTATAAATGATGTATAAGACCATTACAAAACAAAACAAAAAGATTAAGAGCAAAACATTAAAATACGCTTGTATTCAAGTAGGTGCTCCTGCACCACAAGCCTTCAGTATTGTATTCATTTATTGATGATGAGTTCATCTCAGGCCAATCTATAGTGGTATTTGTCTTTTCCTCAAGCTCTAGTGCTTTCTTAATAATTTCTAGCTCATGACGTCTATTTGGAAACTTAGCCATAAATGATGATGTGTGTACTATGCTCTCCTCAATTTCATCTTCATCAATGGTGTTCCCATTATTTGGCGCCCCTGTACATTCGCTAGTGGCAATGGTGTGCAACATGCTTGAAATATCCGTGCTAACTTCAAGAATTTGAGCCAAGCCATCAACACTTATGGAAACATCATTATAGTATGGGTCATATTTCACTTTGTATTGCAATGCATCTCTAATGTGACTTCTACTTACATAACAATCATAGAAATTGCCTTCAATATGTAGTCTTCAAACTACGAGCACATCCAATTCTTCTTTCATTCGAGGGAGAACTTTTGCAATGTTTTTGATATCTTGTGGGAAGCTAATTGTGTGACCGCTATATTTATACTACCCTCTAGGAGCATGGGTCACTTGTAGTACTGGGTTTACTCTAGCAATGAGCATTTCCTCCACTTGGGTCAGTCTTTTCAGCAAATTAGGTTGTTCTCCTGGGTCCATGTTGTTGAGTGAGGAGAATCGATGTATACCTCTCTCATTAAAACATCTTTTGCAAGTAGCATGAGTGTCCGATGAATGAAGAAGCATGCCTGGATAGTTTTCCTTGCATATAATGCATGTTTTCCTATTGGAAAGTGCATCTATCTTTTGTCGAAAGCTTTTCATTATTTTTATGAAGGTAGCAGTTTTGCTGAAAGATGCTCGATCTTCTATGCCTTGTTGCGTTTGCATATGTTGGC
Organism: Sequoia sempervirens; assembly: GCA_007258455.2. Classification (NCBI taxonomy): domain Eukaryota; kingdom Viridiplantae; phylum Streptophyta; class Pinopsida; order Cupressales; family Cupressaceae; genus Sequoia; species Sequoia sempervirens. Next base: position 51,736 of record VDFB02096778.1, read on the forward strand.
CTTGACATGTTTGTTTCTCTAAATGTTTAATGCATTTTTGTGCAGTTATTTCCTCTCTATGATGAGCATAGTAATTGTGGTTTCTCTCATGATCGCGCAACCTTCGTGCTTCTCTTTGGTGGGGGTCGATTTGGCCAGGGTGTAACTTTTTAATCCACCTTCGGGTGGCTATTGCTTCTCTATTCTAAGCATAGTAATCCTGATTTATTTTTTGATTTTGCTGTCTTCTAATCTCTAGTTGTTGCAAGCGAGCTTGGCTTGTTTCAGGGCATTGGTCTGCCATTTGTACTGTGGAACTACAAGGCTGAATTAGTAATAAGAGAAGAATAAACACACTTGAACAACTATAGTGGCATCAACACAACATATGTAAAGCTTACAATGCTAAAAGAAGTACATTTTGGATATTTATACATCTAAACAAACACAAACACACACATACATATATATAATGGACAATTATCCTAATTTAATGTTCTTCACATAATTCAATAAAATTGCAGGAAGGTATATTAAGGTAAAATAATACAATTTCTTAGGTAAGCAACCCAATAGCATCGAGAAAAAATAATTCAAATTCATATATATATCTGTGAAAACAGAAAATAGAAAATCAAAAATTACATATTCAACTCATAGTTTTTACAACTAATATCTATTAAAGTGTAGTTTTAAGATAGTTGAAGATTACATCATGCCAAAATAACTGAGTCCTACAATGGTAGAAGAAGTAGATTCCACATATATATACATGTTTCTATTTGTAGGTAGACATGACACATGGGGTTGGAGATTTGAATACATTTTGTTGCTTGAACAAAACCATCAACTATACTACTATCTTATAATATAATCTATTGATCCTATGGTTGGTCATTCTTGTCACTGCACATTTCTTTGATATTGGAAAGTAAGATGTTGCTCTCTGCAGTGAAGTCAACCTGCTCAACCTTTGTGATAGTTGCCTTCAAACGTTCTTCATTATTGTATGTTTCATTTCTACATGTCAAAGTAAACAAGTATTTTTTGTTCAACATGTCTCTAATTACCTGCTGAGTATCCCTTTCTATGTCATCCTCAAATTGTAGAGAGTATAGCTTCTCCGCAGACATTTCCATGAGTTCTGTTGCTCCTTCATCGAATGCAACTGCCCATAGCATATTTGTGTGGTCCTGCAACCTTATTTGTAGTATGTACCTATAATTACAAGAGGTACATGCTATGTGACACTTTGAGTAAAAGCACTGTTCATCTTTAATCTGCACCAATCTTTTCTTGCACTGTTTCCACCTGTTACATTAGGGCACGTCGGATAACAAAATGATTCGGATTTGATGAACAACAATGTTGCATTTATTGTACATTGGAGATGATGCACTCTATGCAGCATTTGTTCTCGAACATCCCTAATTATTATTCTTGTGGCAGGCATAGGTGGATCGCTAAACTTTGTTGAAGGTGATAGAATATTAGCCCCACTTTGTTCGAACCAAGTTTGTAGTTGTTCTCTCTCTTGTATGTCAAGGTCTATAAATAAATTTGTATTGCTTGATGTGCTCAACACCTTTCTGTTGTACTCGCAAACTCGTCCATTTTTAATAGCAAGAATAGTTGTTTCTTGTAGGTGATACTTTTGTTGAAGACGAGCACCTTCCTTCTTTGTTGTGCCCCATAGAGTGATATCTATAGTTGCCTTAGACATGTCCAACAAGGATATTGTGCGCCTTAGAACCTTTGTCCCATCTCTTCTCCTAATTGTGGAGCTTGGACTGACACAAGTGACAACTCCAATAACATCAACAATTGAATTGTTACTCTTCTTTGCAAGTTCACTAATAAGTGTAAAGGAGAATAGTTGTTTTGGAATAGAATGGTCATCTTCACAAAGAGTGACCTTTGAATCTATTGACAAGGAAATTTCTAGTCCACTATTTAATTTGTTGTAAAGCTTATTAGTAGCCTTTACTGCACCACTAGATAATGTATAGGTTTTTCCAATAGTAATATTTTCATAATGAAGATCAACAACTTCATTGAAACAAGTCACACATGTTTCAGCCCCTTCTTTGTCAATGATGTCGAAGGTGAAAAATTGGCCTGTACCTTTCTGGGTATTGTACTGGCGAATATCCTTTTTTGCAGTCACACAAAGTTTGACAGTCCATCTTGGTTGAAAAGGGTTCAAACTTTTAATAGGTGTAACTATGAATGGTGCTTCCAGTCCACCCCTACAAGGATTGATGCCAAACAATCTTCGCGTAGGAGTTGATACTCTAGCAGTGCTAATTGTTTGAGGGTCCGAATATGGATTTGAGGAATTTCCCATTACCTGTTCTATATGGTCCTCTTGTTCCATATAAAGTGAAGCAGGTTCACCGATTATATCCTGGTTTGTAGAAACAATCTCAAGGTTCACAATGACAATCCACCTATACATGCGCAACACAAGAATAAGAATTAGCAATATAGGGAACAAGATAAAAAGCTCACAATATTTTCTTTTCAAAAATTAAGGATTCCTTTACTCACTGAGACCCACTCGATTTGGGACAATTATATTTTGTCAACCGTATTATTGTTCCAATGGAAATTTCACTAGAGGCTATGTAATGATTGTATTTTTGAGGTAACGATGCTTTTAGTTTGTAGGCCCCATCAGATATTTCTACCTTGTAGCGGTTGTTGCGTTCATGACCATGTTTGAAGTTTGAAATAGATAAAATCTGCACATTAGGTTCACACCCTTGATTCCCATCGTGGATAAGTTTAATTGCATTTGTGGTTAATATTGTAGCCATGGTCTATGGAAGTTGACTAACCCTGCAAAATTATATTACATGTAAGATAGTGTTTGAGTAGAATTGGCGTATGTTTTTGTTTTAGAAAACATATACCTTAACATATTGTTGAGAATAAGAATGCACAAGTGTTGAAGTATGTAATAGGAAAAAAAATAAAAATTGTGAGGAGCAATATTTTTCTTTGAGCAATATTTTTCTTGAATATGTACTATAAGTTATATTTAGTTAAATTAGTGCTATGTAGATCAATTTGCACAATGGTGCTACAATGTAAACATAATATATGACAACTAAGGTTTCAAATATAAGGGCTGTCACTAAAACCTTTTCGCTCTACACATTACTATTTTGGCATCTTCATTTGGTTTCCAAAAAACATCTAATGTGTATCATGCTAGTGATCTTGGTCAACATCACAATATAATAACTAACTTCCAAGAAGTTAGTTGAACCTCTAAGACCATATATCACTCAATAAAACTTGGAAACCATGTTTTAGCTCAAATGCATTGTCCACTCCAAAATATTCACGGTACTTTAATCCATAAAGGAAACCATAATATAGCTCAAGGGCTTCACATGTTGCATAGAATTTCTAGACTACTTCTTGCACCAATTCAACTTCATGATCCTATACATCGCATACAACTTGGCTTGTTCGCATAGCTTCTTCAAAATTCTCAACATTGGGTGCAATGTTGTACATAGGTAAATGTTGCAAGAGTGAATTTGTACAATGATGTTCAAATATATCATCATTTTCAGCAATGTTGCATTATATATTTGTTAGACTTAAGGTTATAGTTCAACATAATATTGAGAATAAGGGGACACAACTATTACAATAAGTTCTATTCATTAAAATTAGAACTATAAAGATCAATATGTACAATGACATTACAATATAAACATAATATATAGCAACTAAGGTTTGAAATATAAGGGCAACCACTAAATCCATTTCACTCTACATATAACTATTTTGGCATCTTCTGACATCACAAAAAAGTATCTAACTTCCAAGAAGTTAGTTGAACTCCCACTAAATCCATTTCGCTCTACATATAACTATTTTGGCTTCTTCATTTGGTTTCACTAAAACATCTAATTTGTATCATGCTAGTAATCTTGATCGACATCACAAAAAAGTAGTTAACTTCCAAGAAGTTAGTTGAACTTCTTAGACCATATATCAGTCAATAGAGCTTGGAATTCACACTTTAGTTCAAATGCATTGGCCACTCCATAATATTCACAATACTTTAATTCACGCAAGAAACCATAGTATAGCTCAAGTGCTTCATAGGTCGCATGAAATTTTTGGACAACTTGCACCAATTCAACTTCATGATCCTGCACATCACTTACATCTTTGCTTGTTTGCATAGCTTCTTCAAAAATTTCATGGCAACTTATCAAGATATTGTTTGAAAAAGCTTTAATGTTGTTTTGAGGAAAACCCAACCAATCCACAGATGTTGAGTCATTTGTTGATAGAGCTAACTCATGGGTTTGTGTTGAGGGTGTATCGGGCTTAGAATCACTACTTGAAATAGTAATAACATCTTGAGGTGCCTGCGCATTAACCATATCCTACAACTATAATTCAAAATAGCAACACTAATATTAAAAATGGTTGTCATTAACAAGGGCATAGGTATTCAATAAGACCCAAACAACAAGCATATTACACATATGATTACATCCTATTTTGCTTTCCATAATCGACCCTATGAGGTGTGCCACCTAATTGGATTGTCTCATTTTTTTCCTAATAGTGTGTAATGATCCATGATATAGCAAATAAAGCTTACATTGCCAACCACAAAAGTTGTCAAATCTAAGATGACATCTAGCAAGATAATTCAAAATATAAATTCTTGTAAAACTCACCTTTTCATAAATTCTCAATTTTGTTTCATTCAATATTTTATGTTCAATTATTTTTTTATTATGTTAATTATTATTACTAATTTTCTACACATTATAAGAAATAAGAATTACAAAGACATTTTGATTTAGAAAAGTCTAAAGATTATGAAAGAATTTTCATTGAAAATAATCAAGCCATAGCAAGTTAAATCATATTTTGTAGAGTGACATTGAAATTCAATTGCATTATCTACAATTTATTGAGTCTTCCACACCAACGCAATTTGAAGGATTATTTTCTTCTTTTATTAGTTCAATTCTTTGTTGAAAAATAAGATATTCTAAAAAGATTTGTTATATAATTTTCCATCACTTTAAATCCATATTATTGATATATAATATCATCCTAATTTAACTATTTTCACATACTCACTAACCCCAAATCTAAATAATATATATAATATTTTATTATATCTATTTAATTTTAATCTTTGTTAACTATTAAATAATTTCCACATTATAGCTAATAAATGAAATCTTTATGGTAAAAATACTAAAATAATAAACATTATTTAATTTTTTCCTTTTGCTTAGTATACACGTATATTTATTAAAATCAATATTTATTGAAAAAAGGTTTGTATAATTGTATTCTTCTTTTATTTTTTAAAATATTCATTTCATTTTTTGATTTATCAAGATTCTTTAAATATAATTAAATGAATTCATTAAATGGAAAAAGAATATAATTTAAATATACATTTATTCATCAAATTATTTAGATTAAGAAGAAATATTTTTGTATTCTTTTACTAAAATCTCTTTTTTCTTTAACAAATCAATAAAAGTAGTTGATCGTAGCAACATTGGGAAACTAATTAATCCTAAACACAACCCACCACGAAAAGCTTTAAAGATTGGAATAGATTGCCTATCCCTAAAGTTTTAATTGACCAAGTTTCCTCCCTATATCATCTCGAAATAGTAAGTTACTCTACCCTCTACCATTAGTATTCATAAATCTTATTACCTACCTTCAACATATATTTACCATCAACCGATTATCAAAAGATTCCTTTATAAAAGGATTAACACTTCTCATAGAATATTTCCCTAAAAATTAAATAATTTTACCAACTTCATTGAAAAGATCATTTAAAATAAAATAAACACATTTAACTACCTAAACATATTAATCCCTTCTTTTCCTTTACTAAAATTGAATTAAGAGAATTATTATTAATATTTAAAAACAAATAATACTTGCTAAATAAACCTATTAGTAATTTAATCACTATTTTTTTTATTTACTCTTTTATTTATATCTTATGATGGCTAAATTAATTAATAAATATTAACAACTTATCCTTTCACTAATCTCCTTAATAACTTAAATTTAGGATTTTGTTAATAGTTTGGTGGGGCTAATTTTTGATATTTAATATGGAAACTAAGTCTTTTATTTATTTATTTATATATCCCACTTTTTTAGGAAAACAAATAGCTTTCTTGAAAATAAAGATTAAGGGACTTTCTTTTCTCCCTAAAACCACAAATATCTCCCTAAAATTTAGCTTTCAATTTTAACTAACTTAAGAATCACATGCGATGTGTTTTTTTTTAATTCTTTAATCTTCTTTTTAAAGAAAAGCCATAAGAATATTTTCATTAGGTAAGGAGAGGTAAGGGAAAGAAGTAGATATATTTATTATATACACAACAAATAATGTTTAAATGGGAAAAGAAATAGCTTTCTTGAAAATAAAGCTTAAGGGACTTTCTTTTCTTCCTAAAACCACGAATATCTCCCTAAAATTTAGCTTTCAATTTTAACTAACTTAACAATCACATGCCATGTGTCTTTTTTTAATTCTTTAATCTTCTTTTCAAAGAAAATCCATAAGAATATTTTCATTAGGTAAAGAGAGGTCATCGAAAATAGATATATTTATTATAGACACAACAAATGATGTTTAATTAGATGATTTCAAAATCATAATTTTTTTTAATTTTTAATAATCTAAGTTTGAAGTATTTCATTATGGAACGTTTCCTCGCTATCAAGACCCACTATGCCAATTTTAATATCAAATCTTCAGCAGGTCATTACAAACAGAGTCAGTTTACTCCATCGAGATTTGTCAATTGCGTATGCATTCAGACTTGTAAGATTTTATTTTATTGTTATGTGGAGTTGAAAGAGAGCACCGGTTTTAAATTTATGTATAAAGACAAACTAAAATTAGTAGTCATTCTTTGGCATTCAGCCAAAGAAGTGTTGAAATTACAGTCAATTGCCTCCAGATGTGGAACAATTTTTTTATTGGGAAAAAGCTAAAAGCAAAGATTACATAGATAAGCTGATTTAAACTTTTAATGCCCCAATCTATATTCGATGGGCTCCACTAAACTTAAACATATCGCTGGTGAAATTTACCGTGAGAAATAATAAAGGAAAAAATAAACCCAATTTCATTGTGAGAAATAATAAAGGCAAAAAGAAACTAACTACTCCACACCGATAAAATTGATAAAATTGACTAGAGTAAAAGTTAAATTAAAAAATATTTATCATTCTTTATAAAACTACTTATATAATACCTAATACCTGATGTTAAAATTGTTTGAAGATTATTTTTAAAAATTAAATAATTGAGAAAGCATGTTGTGTGAAGGTTAAAATTCGAGTGATTATGGAGATCCCAATGTCTACCTCTGAAGAATACGTTGTTGGACTCTTTCTTTGCCAATGCTCTGGTAGACCTATATGCAAGAAAGGGAAAATAACAAAGCACGTCAACTGTTTGGCAGAATTCTACTTGTAAATACTTTAAACATGCAGCGTGCAAATCTCCTCTAGCTGAGAGCTATTTATGGTTGATAGCATTTATTACATGCAACGAAGGTTGGTTGCGTATTTAATTGCAGAGTAAACATGGAGACTGCAAGAAATGGCGTGAAACGGCGCAGGCACACTTGAGCCATACCTGGTGACATAAGCAACCCCCCAAGTCTGCGTTTGATGTACATCAACTTATGTTATCACATTGTTTATTTATTGTGGAAATGATAAATGATTTACCTGAAGCTTCTCAAAGACAAACTTAAAAGCAAAGAGTTAGGGCTTATGTCGGCACTTGGCAATGGATGTCCTTCCTTGTACCAAATATATCTTGTTAAATTTCTTACTGAGGTGACTGGTTGGTGAAAAATTTATCTCCAAGATTTCTATCCCTCGAACAGTACGCATGACACTTGACATAAGCGCCAATGCCACCATAAATTCTGCCAAAATGATTAGCCGACCTTGTCAGTATGCAATGCCACGGATAATCGTTGCCGGGCACCACCGGGTTTCCGGCATCAGACTGCTGGAAATTCCGGTGGGGTTCCCCCACAATAATAGCCTATCAGCTAAAAATAACATAGTTGAGTTCTCTATTAGCTTTTTGGCCTTCATAGAAATTTCCTTTCTTTTTCTCTCTTTCTTTGATAGGTGTTTGATTACATGTGATCCTTGGGAGTTGTAGGGTTGAGGAATCAACTCCAACAAATCACACATAGGTTGAAAATATAAAATATGTGATTATCTGAAGACATTCACAAAACATATTTTCACTCCTAAAAAAGCTAGAAAATATTAGTAGTCATACACTAACTTCATCACAAGTGTTCAAATATTGGATCATAATTGTGCCTCTTTGAAATCCATTTGTACACGAACAATTACTATAGCATTTTTAGTTTGATTTATAAGTTTAATATGCACACAAATTATTGTTTGATTAGAATTTAAAGATATTTTTCCTTATATTATATGCCATAATTATTTACAAATTAAATTGTCACTAACACTTGTAATTAATGGAAGATAAAATTAAATAACCTATTTTGGTGGTTGAGCCCCTTAAGGTCTGCTAAAGCCTCATTCTAGATTATCCTTGCCTTAACATTTTGGATTGAAATCCCTTCTCTATAATAACAACCAACAATTTGACATGTTTTTTTCTTAAAATGACTCATTTCCAAACATTAAACCTCACAAAAAACCCAACATTAGACCCTATGATGGTATCTACAAATAATATCTAGCATTCATTTTAATGATGCGATAATATGTTAGAGGCAAAGAAACTAAACACAAAAATCCTACCTTTGTTGTGCAATGAGCTTAACAATGGCAAACAAAAAATGCAATTCAATGTGTTTTATTTATGTGGCAACGGAAAATGTATCCCTCTACATTTTTGTGCTTGTTTGGGCCCTCTGTGTTAAATTAAGCATAATGTTGCCTTGATTTAGTGTTGTAATGTGTTTAACACATTCACATTAGGTCTTGGGCCCTTGTAAACTAAATGAACTTAATTGTACCTTATTTAAGGTGTTGTAAAGTGTTGTTCCACACTTTCACACTAATTTAGGGTTTTCATTATTAATTGGGCTTCTTTATGCCTTCTTTGGCCTTTTTTGCATCCACAAGCTTTAATTAATACATCTTTCTAAGGATAATCTCGACATAAACCAACATCCAATCATGATTCAGGCGTTTTTGGATTGTATGGCCCAGATTTAGTGATTTGGGACTCATACACCACCTTGGGCGTATGGGTCCCACCTAAGTTTCGGGGCCCCGATCTGGATTTCACATGAATCTAAGCATTTCTTGAAAAATGTGTCCCAAGCTTAGCCTAATGGGACTCATATGCCCCAATGGGAATATGAGTCTTGTGTGGCTTAAAATAAAATAAAATTTAAATTCTTGGTAGGATTTTATTCTCCTAGATCTGATGTCGACTTGTAGTGTTGTAATTTCAAGAAATTTGGCATAAACAAGTATAAATATAAGGTTATTTCACTCATTTTACACCTAGCAACTTGAGTATTAATGCATTATAGCAAATTTGAGTTCACAAGAGCATTCAAGTGTTTACAAGAGCATTTAAGAATCTTCAAGAGTTGATTATCAAATGTTTTGGAGCATTATTCAAGCATCAAGCATCATGTCAAAGTCATTATGCATCATGTTTGTTTTTGAGCTAACAATTGTGATGTAGGGTTTCATGATTCAAACAAGCATTTAAATCAAGATCCATATCATTCAGGCAAGAGTCAAGATCTACATCCATTGGAGCCATCTCATACATGTTTGCAACATTTTATTTCTAGGGTTTGGTGAGTTGCAACATAGCATTTTGTTCATTCATCATTCATCCTTTCCATTTGATTTCATTACAAGGTTTGATTACCAAAATGGGGTTTGACCAAGACAAACCATTATCCACTAACAAAAAAACATTTTCCCCTTTCTTTAGTGTATGATTTGTAGATCTAGGTTGAAGAACCTCTAAGGAGAAAGATTGGAAAGAAGTTGTCCAAGTTGTCTCCTTATTTAGAAGATCATCAAAAGACACCTACAGAGTAGAATCTTCCAGTTCAAACCTAGAAATCAAGTTGAGAAGACAGAGTATGGATTGAAGAGCATATTCAGATCCCGATCCTCAGAAAAAGCCAAGTAGGACTGATACATCACTTATGACGTATGAGTCCCACTTCAGTGAATTTTTCAAATTTTTAGGTGTTTTAGACTTGTCTCTGCCAGATTTATGTTCCTACCCAGAAACCCTAATCTAGAACTAAATCACCTAGTTTGGCATATGAGTCCAAGTAGACATTAAATTTACTATTTTCAATATTTTAGGTCTCCATTCAAGCTGCTACAGGTTTCCAGGTGCCCCTCTATGTTGTTCTAGCTTTCTATTATGTTTTGCAATCATTTCTAGGTCATTTGGTGAAGCTTTGCATATCATTAGGCATGTCATTTGTCTTTCCAAGCCCTAACTTGGCGGCGAACCCTCTTTTAATCATTAATCAGACCCTAGGACAACCTTTAGCAGATCTTCTTCCATTTCATCCTTGGATTGAGATCTCTAGGGTTTCCTTGAGTGAAACAAGAGTGTGGAATAGGAGAAACCCTATCTCTTCAAAGATAGAAACTCTTCTCCCCTATTTCCGTTGTTTCAATTTAAAATGACTCAATTTTTTAACGTCGAAAATGATTTACATTCTCAATGAGTAGCAATATAGAGGAAGAAATATAGGAATACCACTTTCAAACATGGTGCTAGAAAAATAAAAAAACAACAAATTCTAAAAACTGATGAAGTGGGGGTATATGCATTTTTTTGAAAGAAAAATGTGGAGATGGATCAAGAGTATTATGTCCCAATAAGAGACTGCATAAATTATTTTTGAAGCTCATTATAATCCCCATTTTCAATTTTGAAGGTAATTTAACCCTAAACAATTAAAATATTATTTGAGAAGCATACATACGAGTCTATGGACTTCCCTATATCATGTAATTAGCTCTACAATGATAAATGACAATGACATGCAATGGTAATTAGATCTCAATAGATGGTGAATGTCGTGTTTTATTCAAAATGACTCAACATCATTTGAAACATTAAAAGATGGAACAATACTTACATTGACAATAAAAATATTGTAGAGTGAGCTTTTGGATTCAATTGTGTAAAACTCATACCAACTCATAAAAATATTACAAACTTCATGAATTGTGGAAAACTCATACCAACTAATAAAAATATTACATGTTATAATATTTTTGATGACTTAATGTTCCATAATAAATAGACCCCACTAAATCTAATTCATGATAGAAGGAAGTTGATAATATACTTAATATGAAACTTTATTTTTAATGTTACAATAGTATATTAGAAGCATGTTAGATAATATATTTAATATGGGGCTTAGCTCTCGTCAACATTAAGTTTAACTGCTATGACCATAAGACCGTCAAATTTAGCGCAGGGTCGACGCCCCTCGCTTCGTTGGTTCTTCTTATTAGGTTTGAAATTGAAGCGAATACTAACTTAATATTTTTGATGACTTAATGTTCCATAATAAATAGACCCCACTAAATCTAATTCATGATAGAAGGAAGTTGATAATATACTTAATATGAAACTTTATTTTTAATGTTGCAATAGTATAAATATTAGAAGCATGTTAGATAATATATTTAATATGGGGCTTAGCTCTTGCCGACATTAAGTTTAACTGCTATGACCATAAGACCGTCAAATTTAGCGTAGGGTCGATGCCCCTCGCTTCGTTGGTTCTTCTTATTAGGTTTGAAATTGAAGCGGATACTAACTTAATATTTTTGATGACTTAATGTTCCATAATAAATAGACCCCACTAAATCTAATTCATGATAGAAGGAAGTTGATAATATACTTAATATGAAACTTTATTTTTAATGTTACAATAGTATATTAGAAGCATGTTAGATAATATATTTAATATGGGGCTTAGCTCTTGTCGACATTAAGTTTAACTGCTATGACCATAAGACCGTCAAATTTAGCGCAGGGTCGACGCCCCTCGCTTTGTTGGTTCTTCTTATTAGGTTTGAAATTGAAGCGAATACTAACTTAATATTTTTGATGACTTAATGTTCCATAATAAATAGACCCCACTAAATCTAATTCATGATAGAAGGAAGTTGATAATATACTTAATATGAAACTTTATTTTTAATGTTGCAATAGTCTATTAGAAGCATGTTAGATAATATATTTAATATGGGGCTTAGCTCTAGCTGACATTAAGTTTAACTGCTATGACCATAAGACCGTCAAATTTAGCGCAGGGTCGACGCCCCTCGCTTCGTTGTTTCTTTTTATTAGGTTTGAAATTGAAGCGAATACTAACTGAATTAATCGTAACGTACTAACGATACGTAACGGCAACCATTTTCGTATTAAGCGTAAGAGAAAGATTCTAAAAGTATTTTCGTATTAAGCGGTAGAGAAAGATTCTAAATCCTGTGCTTTTAGCTTTTTCCCTACTGATAAAATCTAATCCAAATGATAAAATCGAAGATTCTGAGGAGGCACAGTTTGAAACCTGAACACTTGAGCCGCCCTTTCACTTACCGAAAGGAAACTAAATTATGTATTGCAATTGCCCAAGCATTACCGTTTCCAAAGCCACGTGTCTGGTTAAAAAACGTGATCGTTGCGCACCCCAACACACACATCATACATGAGCTCCATGTTTGAAATTCATTTCACTGCATGAGCTGGACAGCATACAAAATGTGACGAGACGCCAGACCCCTCATCAGTAGGTGAAGAAACGCCAAAAAAATGAAATAGATATTCCGATTGCCAGTTGGCGTGGACGCTGACGTGTCATATCGAACATTATAAACAGGGAAGGTAACACACGGAAAAGAGGATCATCGACTGTGCATGGATGAATGTCAAATGCATCAACAGTCAAATGCCGCGTTGAAATACTGAAGATTTACGCGTTTTTGTCGTGTCCAAACTCAAATTGATTATGGATTTATCAGGCTCTTACCTGGTTAGTTTGGAATGCCTCTGGTTTTTAACAGGGAGAAGTGAACAGGAAAGAGCAATCCAGGGGAACTTTGGATTTATACTTGTGGTGGGTTGAATTGCATTTGCTGGGGCTGAAGAATAACAAAAGAGGAAGTGGTATCCCACCAGCCAAAACCGCAGAACACAGCCAACCACCTATAAAATTTGTATGCGGCTGGCAAATTCAGGGTACCGAGGTGGGGCCATTTTGATGTGAAGGAACAGGGAAGGAAGGAATCAATATGGATGTAAATTAATGGTATTAGCTTTGTCCATGCAATCCACCCACCATTTATTGAAACATTCGCCTCATCCTGCCTTTGTTCCTTTATGTTTATCAAGGCCCAGCCATTCTTTTCCCTGAGAAATGTTGCTTTTTGCAGTATACCTTCCCTGCGCGGATAACATCCCATGACGATAGCAGTTCATCATATGGATAGAAGCCACAGTCAGCCATCGCCAAATTCCGTTAATGTCGACGCATGTATGTTTCGGAGTATTTCAGAGGTGAAAAGGGAACTGAAGAAGCTAGTGCGTCTCGTTGCCCAAGATGAGGAAGACTGCAGCACTGAGGTTTATGACGAGATCTGTGAGAAGGTGCAGGCGTTGAAGAAACATAAATGTCGTAAACCCCAGCCCGCCTCTCCCTCCAAATCCAGATCCTTTTCCGAAGAGTTGGATTCCATTCCCGTGCCGGAATGTTTTCAATGTCCCATATCGGCCGACCTTATGAGAGATCCCGTCCTGCTTGCCTCGGGGCAGGTAATTTGTTTTGGCTTGGTGCTCAGAATTTACAATTTGATTTCACACTTTGTTTTACCATTTTGGAAGATAGATTTCTACTGCTGATTTGCCCTTTCTAAACAGTTGTTAATTGGGGAAATTAAGCAGATCATCTCTGCTTTCTTAACTTGACCGGCTTTCTCAACATTGCTAAGCAGAATTGCCCTTTGTTAGCTCTGTAATATAATTTCAAGGCTGTTTTTAACTTTCAGCGAAGTTTTCATTTACTTACGAGGCTGCTAGGGATTTCTTTAAATTTGCTGTCTGTATCCTTCAAATTTTGTACACTTAGGTTTCAACCTCATAACCAAGTGGAGTAGTTGACAACAGTAGGGAGCAAAGCAAATCTTTGGCTCTATTCCTACTGTGTATTGTCACTTTCACCTGGCCTTAGAAGGCCTGTTTTGTATCCCTTTCTTCGCCATCTCCCAATGTTCTGTCACAGCTTCCCTATTTTGATTCTTCCCCTATAGTCAATGTCCCTACCTAATTATAATCCCCCTTCATCCCTCGGGAACCGATCAAATCCTTAAATTTGTATGTTTGCATGTGAGTAATATTTTACTCAGACTGCTTTTATTTACTCTCAGCATTGTTCTGCTAGGGCTTTCTGTAACCGATTTTCACAGTTCTAATCGCTCGCCGTTTAATTTTATAGACATATGACAGGCCTTATATACAAGCATGGCTGGACGCAGGGAACCGTACATGTCCCAAAACGCAGCAGGTTCTCCCGCACTTGACATTGACGCCAAATTCTCTTGTCCGAATGATGATCGAGCAGTGGTGCCGCTGGCAAGGGCTTCAACTTGAATGCCCGCACAGCAACCCCAACCCGAATGCCAATGAGAAAGGCAGCGAGGGTATGACGCCGCAGGATCGTATACATTTGAGTGCATTGGTTGCGAAGCTCTCCGGGGAGCGTCAGTCGCAACAGAGAGAAGCTGCTCGGGAGCTCCGCACTCTAACCAGGAAGAAGTCGTTATACAGGGCTCACCTTGCTCAAGAAGGGAAGGTGATACCTGCGTTGATTCCTTTGCTGTTAAGTCCCGATTCAGAAACACAGGAGCACGCGGTAACGACCCTGTTGAATCTGTCGATTCTTGATGCAAACAAGAAACTCATTGTGGAAGAAGGAGTTATGCAGCCCATGCTGGAGGTTCTCAGAAACGGCAGCATGCCCGCCAGGGAGAATGCGGCGGCGGCTCTCTTCAGCTTATCTGCGTTGGAGGACAACAAGATTGTGATCGGTGCGTCCGGTGCCATACCCGCGCTGGTGGAGCTTCTGCGCGACGGCAGTTGGAGAGGCAAGGTTGATGCTGCCTCTGCGATCTTTAATTTGTGCATTTCTCAGGGCAACCGGGGAAAATGCGTGCGTGCAGGTGTGGTGCCTGTTTTGCTCAAGTTAATGAAGAATGTGGAGGAAGAGGGCGTGTCAATGGCGGATGAGGCGTTGGCCATTCTAGCCTTTATAGCCGGACTGAAGAATTGCCCAGCGACCATCGCCAGCGGGTTGTTGCGAGGCGTAATAGCCATCAGCACCATTTCACACTGCACGATCGTCTGATGTTCATTTCGTTGGCATGCAGCATGAATTGCACTGGCATATCGATATATGCCAGGCGAATCAGCGACATTGCGCCGCACTGGCGCCAACATGTTCCAGACTGGATATTTCTCTCTCACAAATTGATATTATATGGAATGAGGTATTGAAAGTAGAGCTATGCATGGATGTTTGAGCAAAGGGGCCCTGCAACAGTAGAAACCACGAATGTTGGTCTCATAACCTGTCCCAGAATAGAAATCTGCTTGCAAAGGGAGGTTACAGAGCATTTCCACCCATCAACAGCATCAGAAGAGACAAAGGGGGGGTGTCCCATGGGCGGGACCCTGCTATTCTAAAGTTCCGTGAGGTCTCTGTAGCTTCACATCGATTGCTGTTAAATGAGCTCATGGAATATTAAAATTTTGTAAATATTTATTTATTAAAATTCTCTTATTGAAAAGTCTGCAATTGCTGGAATCTTTCAATCCTTTTCTCAGGGCGCATTGATTTTGTATTTCCAACTTTTTCTCTGGGTTTTATCCTGAAGGCCGAGGCTTCAACTAAAACTAAAAACGATCTTATTAACTATAAATTGATTTGTTTCAACTCCGTTGAACAATAGTCTTAAATTTTCAGGTAGACAAAATATTCTTTGAAATTTTCTCTCGTCGGTTGCTCAAAACTTGCTATGGAGCTTTCAGGAAAAGATGCCTATTTTTGGACCTTCACTATTAAACAATTGTGGTGGCATCATTGCACGATACAAGTTGCAGAAAATAATTGTTTTCAAGGGCCTCTCGGGGTCAAAATAGTTGGCTGTATTGGACAAAGTTAGGAATTAAACTTAAGATCTTCCCTGTATACGCTGGGGTAATTTTGGCGATTGAGACTTTTTTTTTGGGTGGCCCATTTCTTTAATTGATCTATTGTGGTTGTCACTCATTTTTTCAAACCGATTGGGTGTGAACTTCTATTTTCATCTTTTGTTGGTAGTTTTAGATGAAGATTAGAGATTTTTTTGGTAGGTTTTTAATTGGAGTTTCAGTGTGGTTCATTTTATGATAATCTTTTCTATGATAAGTTCAGATGTGATTTTTTAATAATTGGTATATGTCTATTTCTTTATGATTAGGATTTTATTATAAAGTTTGAGGTTAAGATTTCTTCTCAGTTTGGATGTGGTTTATTTTTTTATAATTTGAATGACTCATTTATTGGAATTTATTTGATTGTTTGGTGTAGTTCAGTGTCTAGAAATTTGGTATTACTGTTTCTTTTCTAACAGATACTCTTTTTGGTAGACTTGGTTGTGCCTCGTTGATTAATTTTCCTCTAAATTAAATATAACTCGTTTTCTTATGATCCCAAGTTCTTTGATAGATTATTATCATCTAACTGTTCAAATTTGTTTAAAAAACTATTTATTATATATGTTTTCTTGTTTAGCCTAACGAGAAACCTCTCTGAAGTAGACTGTTTTTAATGAACTCGTTATTATTATTTCTCCAATATATATATATCATCAGCGTTCTCATATATTTGGTCACCGAGTCCAGTATTTTTTCACCAGGAAATATAAAGACAGGTGAATTTGGAGGAATGGATAATGACCGGACGGACAGGTTAGAGAGAGAAAGAGAGAATCTGGTATAACGTCAGTTGAATTGGGCAAGTTCAAAGTAAATAATGAATCGTGATTCTTAAAACGACACCTGTTAAAGTATGTATTGAAAAAGAGAAGAAACGAGGTGTGTTAAAGGTTTTGGTGGGTCCCGCTGGTCCTATATTCGGCTTGTTTTTGGTTGTCGGCTAAGATTATCCCTCTATACAGATTAATATTCTATCCCTTTTATTAAAGTTAAGCAAAGGCCGGTGTATTTGAATTAAAAAAACAGTTACGCATACGACCCCAGTCAAAGATAAAAAAGCACAATATGCCAGATGTGCCAGAGGCCAAAAGCCCATACTTCTTTCTTCTAGGCGTGAACACAACACTAGCTTTATTCTTATGAATGTATTCGGTGTGTAATTGTCTACATAGCTTTGTGAATTCCAAATTAAAATTATTGTTATGTTTTATTTTAGATGTGTGTTTTAATTTCAAAAAGAATTCTCAAATACAAATTGAAAAAATATAATGTTTTTATAAGTTTGTTATTTATTTATTTATAATTAAGAGAGGAATTGATAGTAGAGCGGGGTTCAATAGTGGGGACAAAAGTAGTCCTTAGTGGGTCTCATAATGGAACATTTTAGTAACCAACTATAAAACATTTTTTATCCATAAAGTAAACAAACTCTTTTTTTGGCAAAAGGCTTTAAGCCTATATATATTATATTATGAGATTAAAAAAGATAAATCCATATAATATATGATATAAGAGCCAAAGAATAAAATGTGTTAAAGTAATAAGTTGTTTTACTTAATTAATTTAATCATGTTGGTTAATTAATTAAGTCACTTATCACTTTAGTTACTTAAGCTAAACTTAGACACATTAAAAATTAGGGTTTCTTGATCTCCTTTTATAAGGATTGATCTCATTGTAATTATTAACAAGAGAATATCTGTAGCTTTCATATCTTCTTGAAAGTTCTCTCTTCTGTAGCTTTTTCTTGTTGAAGATAACTGCATATATTTGTTTGCGGATCTCTTGTGTGGAGGGTGTCTTTGTTTGTGTTTGATCCTATGGCTCGTGGTTTTGTGTTTATTTCACAATTCTAACATGGTATCAGAGCATGGATTCAGCTAACCCCTTTTCGATTTATGAGGTTTTTCTTCTTCAACAAGTGTTGCAGGTTTCAGATCTGAATCCTCTTTGTTTATTTTGCAAATTTTGGAGGTGAGAACTTTTCAGTGCATTTATGATCAAATCAAACCTCTCCATTGAATCTAGAGCTATCGGAATAGTCAAGATCAACCTTTGTTTCGTTAAATTTGACTTTCGTTTATCAGATCTGTGAGGGTTTGAAGAAAGGACTTTTGTCCCAGATCTAGGGGGTGCTCAATTTTTCATATCATTTTGAGTCCAAACGGACCTCACCATTGCGCTCAGAAGGCCCCAAAAACCCTATTTCCATATATAATTTGTCAAAATTTGAGCAGTTAACCTCTGAAGCAAAAAAATTTTGCCCATACCGTCGTGCACGCGAATCGAGGTACAAATTTCATCAATTTTTTTTTTTTTTTGCAAAAATAAAAAATTTTGCAGTTTTTTAAATTGTAACTTTTTTGTTTTTACAAAAAGCTTTTAAAAAATAATTTTAAAAGTAAAAGCTAATTTTTTTTTTAAAAAAAAAGAAAAAGAGAAAGGGTACATGCAGGTACCCTGCGCAGGCACCTGCTTAGGTTCGTACCTACATTGGCCCTTATGGGGATTGGTGGGTGTGGGCCCATGTGCCCCTCCACCCAATAACTCTTTTACAAAATTTTTTATTTAAAAAAAAAATCTGTAAATGTTTTTTTTATTGTTTTTTATTAAAAAAACAATTTTTCAAAATAAGCCCAATTGTGCATGTGCGGCGACAGTCATTTCACCATCCAATTTAGGCCCTAATTTTTGCTTCGATGGTCGTATGACCATCAAATTTAATCTAGCACTGGTTTTTTCCCTCTTTGGAGTTGTTTTCTTCTAGAGGTCGTAACTTGGGCATACAATATTGTTTTTTGGCAAATGAGATATTGTCGGAAAGTTGGTTCTGTCAACTTTCTAGTGGTGTGGGTCTCATCATATTTTTTTGTTGTTGGTTCATTCTACATCATGTTGAAGTCAAAGGAGCTGTTTTCAGTCTCGAGCTCATAACTTTTGACCAATTTCTCCTTTTTTGCAATCTCAGCGGCGTTGGAACCATCTTTCAGAGGTCTTCAATTTCATCCATGCAATTTTTCTAAATTGTTCTCCAGGTACATTTTATTTAGATTTTTGTGTTTTCACAGTTTGGTGAATTACTTGGACGTTTTAGCTCCTGGAAACTTTTCGTTTGCGTGGGATGACTCGTTGTTGGTTGTTCTATATGTATTTCCAATTTTTTGTCCTATTTGGACATTGTGGACATCTTTTTTATGCATGTTCTCTTTTGTAAACACACTAAGATAAAGTGTCTCACTATTGTACATGTATTTTGGGATTCTTGCATATCACTTTGTGCCTTATTGTACTCGCACTATGATATAAAGTGTCATGGGGGTTGATGTTTGTCATTGTTTTCCTTCATACCTTTCTCATGCGTATGTGACTTTTGTTTTCACATCCTTTCTATCAGCTTGTACTTTCATGTATGCACCTTCAGATGCTCTTGGTTCCTCTTCATGCACTACTTTCTGCCATTCAGTTTCAGTGTACCTGTCATACCTCTCCCTTTTCAGCATTATGGGGGGGTTTCTACTATTAGTGTTAATGCTTAGTTTCATTGGAGTGAACTATGTATACATTTTTTGTTCCTATGTACTAGGCAGATGTAGCAGCTGGTTACCCATGCATTTCAGTGAGATGGATCACTTACCATATGGACACTCTTTCATTCCTATTTTTGGAGGCAACTTTCCACTTTTTGATGATTAGTTCTTAAGACTTTTGGTACCTTTACCATTTGTATCTTCGAGTTACAGGTGTTTTCCTTTGTTTGCCATCTGATTCGAGTAGTGTCGTTGGGGGAACTCATGCAAATTGTTGTCTTCTTGATCTTGATCATCATATCTTCAGTGAACGTTCGTAGACACTATAGTAGTCATATTTCGACAGAGTTTACAACTTTTTCATGCTTCTGTGATGTTCTACATGTTCTTCTTTTTCAGGACATTTCCTTGATTTGGAGGCTTTTCAGTCCTTCAATCACCTTTGATCTCTTCTTGGAGTAGAGTTTTTTTTTCACGAGGTTTTATCTATTTCTCCACTTTATAGAGATCTTTTGTTTGTACATGGGTACCTTACTTAACCTTGTTTGTCGGGACCCATCTTTGTTTTCATGCATTTTTTTTTTAGTGTTTTAGCTACTTCCTAAGTTCATCTTAAGGGGGGGTGTTAGATTAATAAGTTGTTTTACTTAATTAATTTAATCATGTTGATTAATTAATTAATTCACTTATCACTTTAGTTACTTAAGCTAAACTTAGGCACATTAATAATTAATTATTTATTAATTATTAAGTGTGCACACTAGGGTTTCTTAATCTCCTTTTATAAGGATTGATCTTATTGTAATTATTAATGAGAGAATATCTGTAGTTTTCATATCTTCTTGAAAGTTTACTCTTTTGCAGCTTTTTCTTGTTGAAGATAATTGCATATATTTGTTTGCAGATCTCTTGCGTGGAAGGTGTCTTTGTTTGTGTTTGATCTTGTGGCTTATGGTTTTATGCTTATTTCACAATTTTAACAAAAGGCTCTTAATTACAAAGCAAAGGAAGAGCCAAGAAAAATCAACTGACAACAAACATTCAAGATGCCATAAAAGGCTACGCATTAATCCCCTTCAATATGAATAGGGGGCAAATGGCAGGATTTTGAGACAATTTGTAAGAACTTTTTTTCGTTTCTACATAATAGTCCATTGGTTGTCCACATATTCTTCCTCAGAAGATGAAGGTTGAGTTGAGGGAATGCTTGGATCCCAAACCTCCTTATAATTCCTGTGCTTCTCAACAATCTCAAAAGCTGAAGAAATGACAGGGTATGTGCAGGATTATGATGGGCCAAAAAGTGGCGATATGATGGGTATGTGTAGGGTATGTGGCTGATGACTTTTTTTTACCCAAAATTGATGAAATGAAAAGGGTTGTTAAAGGAGATTCACAAATTTCACCAATATAGATTATGCTTTACTTTGAATTTAATAAATAATTATTATTCATTTTCTATTTGAATTATGACTAAAGTCCTAGTTGATAAGATGATTGAAAAACATCTATATCTTTCAAATGATATCACATTTTTTGAATCCAAAATATGCACCACATTCTATGCTTCACATACTATAGGATTAAAAAAATTAAAATTGAATTTCATGAATTGTTGACCAAATTAAGGTGGTTAGACATACGAGTTTTTATATTTTTTAAAATTTGTAATAAAAAATTCATAATTAATTATTTACTTGGAAAAAAATTACAAAAAAATATGCATCACATTGAGACATAAGTCATCTACTTATATCTAAAATATTATATGAAAATATTATCATTTTATTGTGGTTAGGGTGGTCAGACATACACCTACTTCTTATTTTTTCTCTGAAATTTGAGTACCACTACATTGAAATTTCAAATTTGCACCAAATATATATTTTTTAAAATAAACCTAGTAGTTTAGAAACTATATTCAATTTACTACATATTCTATTCTTACATATTTTAAAAATAATATAGATAACTAATATTCAAATTTTTATGTCAAGTCGCCTAACTTTGATTTTTTCTAAATTTTTCGCCACTTAAGGGCCTGTTTTTTTCATGATGATCCTGCACATACCCGATAATCTTCTCATCAAATTTTGTTGAAGAAATCAATGTTGAAGCATAAGCAATTGCTTGTAGCCCTATTGGAGATATCTTTGGGAGGTCATCTTTCGACCATTATGTTTGTTTGACTATTTTAATTTTGATGTGACATGTTGTAGTAGCATGACTTGTTTCAAAACATCTCCTACACTGGAAATGAAGTCCTTTGTAATCTAGTAATTGTGTCCAAGAACGCCCAACAACATTAAGAATTATATTAGCAGGAAGTTCCTTAGAGAGGTTTGTTTGCACTAATATTCAAGCAAAATTAGTATGTGAAAAATCTGTAGTATTTTTATCTACAACTAAGAAAGAACCTAAAGAGTTACCAATAGTTTTGAAGCAAGAGTTAATCCAAAATTGGAGAGGAAGATTTGGGAGCCGAACCTAGATTGACATACTATTGAAGAATTCAAAAGAAGGATTAAAAGCTAGACGCCAAGGTTTAAGAAAAAGAAAGTGTTGATTCCAATTCTAATGATGATAAAAAAATGGAATCCCTATCTTTAGTGAACTCAAAAATAGCAATGAAGAAACCTTGAGTAGTTGGTAAAGTTTTTGGAACATTTTACAATAATGGATGCCAATTTTTCTTTATCCAATTTTTTAGATCATAAATGGAAGGCTATAAATGATCGAAATGACATATTAAGGCATTCAAGAAGAGAAATTTTCCTCTTCATACAACACTTCATCCCCAAATTTTAGAATAGGGGATATCTTTGCATAATTCAGAGGCTTAAATTTCCTGTAGGTGGCTTCAAATCCTTTGGTCCTCTTAACTCATAAAAGACATTGGAAGGTTGAACATTGATCAAAGAAATATGAGGCACATGCAAATTTGCACATACCTTTTATTTAAAAGAAACTTTAGCACTTTCCTCCTGGGTTGCAGCTACAAAGTAACCCTTGACATTCAAGGGGGCTCTGCAAAAATCTTGGGAGAAGATCCTGCACATAAGGCCCTTAAGCTAGACAAATCATCTGTGTAACCATTGAAGACCGTAGGATCCATGGAACCCAATGCTTTGTTCTCATTCATTTCCTCAACTTTTGAAAATTTTGAATTCTCTATAGAACCTTTTGGCACTATTTATTTTTTCATAATGGTGTCCATAACTATGGTGATCAATTCCATGAAAGAGCCACCATTTGACCCACCGATGGAGCAATGAGAGGCAAACCAAGGCGAGGAGAGGCTAGCAACATATATCCTTTGGAGGCAATGAAGAGACCAATTTTAGGGATTGTAGAAGCATTCAATGAAAAAGGGAAGGAGTTGAAGGATGCAATAGAGAGTCAAGATCTCCATGATGGGGTTGAATAGTTGTAGGGAGCTATTGGAGGGAGTAGCGAGAGCCATTGATGACCAATATGAAATTTTTCTTCTAAAGTAAACAAACTCTGTCCAATCATTGTATAGATAAAAAAATGTTTTATAAATGGTTTATATTTATCCCAAAAACAAATAAATAATCATAGTCATACATGTTAGAGAATATTCATAAGCCATTTGACACAACCCAAAAATAATCCAAGTTGCTCTTCTACAAGTCGTAGCATGAAAACATGCACCCAAAATTTAAAATTAGTATAACCTAGACTCTTAGCCACATATCACCTACTACATTACATCACCATCAATTTTTTGAAGGGCATGATGTCACATGAGTAGTAATGAACCAATATTGTCCCATCACCAAATCCATTTACACCCACTCCCATATCCCTCTTTCCTTGTAACCCAATACTCAAGCAAAATGAAAGGTTCACATGTGTCTCATCAATCAAATTCCATCACCCAACTACTAGTGACTTCCCCTCAATTCCAACTTGCAACCACCAAAATAATTATGTAAGGCCACCAAAGATCACCTGGGAGACAAATGAAGGAATCCACACCATTAATTCATAAAAAAATCTACAATTTAAGGCACCCAAACTTTTTTCAAATTTGAAAAGGGACATAAGTTAAAGACTCCATACCAAACCAGCATTGAACATATAAAAAGATTTACAAATTCAAATATGCATTACTCAAGCTTTGTAAATTTCCTATTATCTCCTCTTACTTTTATATCCATTACTATATTTTCCTAGAGGCAGTGGTAGAAAAAGCAAAAGCAGGAACATCAAACAATAAAGTTTTAGGTATTATATTGCTCTTTACCAATAGGGTATTTAGTTATATGGGGTTTCACTTATATTCTTTATGAATTGAAATTCCAATCTATTGTATGCGATGTATATGTTCTTCACAATGACCTGTAAGTCAATATTTGGGGTTTCATGTTATATTGTTTATGAATGTCAATTCATATCTATTGTATACAATGTAATTGTTATACCCAATCTACTCTAAGTGCATATGATCAAGTGCTTTTAGTTATTCTTTTAATGCTAGCATTGCATATCTATTGTATAGGATGTTATTGTGTCACCCACTCTACTATAAGTGCATAACCTATTGGGTTTTTCATTATATTCTTTATGACTGAGAATGTCAATCTATTGTATGTTATGTAAATGTTTTTCACACTGACTTGTAACTCAATATCTAGGGTTTCAAGTTATAATATTTATGAATACCAATGCATATCTATTGTATATGATGTAATTGTTACACCCTGAACCAGCAATTTTGAGGGTGACTATGGACTTCTCTTGCACTCTTACAATCTTTCACCTAAAAGGAGAGAGATAGAATCCTAAAATTGAGGTGGCTCACTCAAATTAAGGAATGTAATATGGAATTGAGACTAAATGCAATGATCTTAATGCAACTAAGCTATGAAATTGATTGATTATGAATGCAAAACTAATGAAATATGCAATGTTTGAAAACATAGTGAGGTATGCAAGAATGAACTAAAACATGGACAAACACAAACAAAACTGAAAGAGGATGAACAAAGTGTACCTAGGAATTGGATGTTGAATCTGGAAGGCTATGAAAACTAGTAGAAATCACTATAAATCACCAGTGGGACTCATTCACCACTAATGGCAATTAGTCATGCTATTGGAAAAAACACCTAAAACTGCTTTCTGGTAGTCGAGAACTAGATTCTGACAAAATCAACTTTTTCAGCCCTCAGGTGGGACTCATTTGCAGCTTATGGTGAATCAGTCCTCCAAAAATCTACAAAATCAAAGGTCAATTCTATAGATCTGAATCTGTAGTTTTCTTCTTATCGAGTTGACAGAGTCAAATCTGTAGAAAACTGAGTGTAGGTTGTCTCCAAGCTTGAAATAGGGTTTAGTTGACTTGAAACACTTTGACTACTTGTTGTCCACTTTTCAACACCTAATTGCTTGACAATTTGTATACAAAAGTGTGCAAACACACATGCAAAAGGGGAAAAATGGTTAAGGGTTAGAGTATAGGGATTTGCCTTGGTCAAATCTCACTTTGGTAATCAAACCCTTAATAAAGAAATAAAATGAAATAAGCAAGGAATGATGAATAAACAACATGCAAATGTCCTAAACCCACCAAAAACCTTGTTGAAGAAGTCTAAAGATATGGACATCAATGGGTGCTCCAAGTTGCTTGATGTTTGCTTGATTGAATGATGCATGAAAGCTTGAATGAACTAGTGAATGAATGAACTTGATGAATGCTTGGATGAATGGGGGTTAAAATGAGAAGAAAAACACTTATTTATACACACTTATGCCCTAATTACCCAATAATACCTCATCATAGGCCAACATAAGGTCTTTTTGAATAAAAAGCCCAAAAGGAATTTTGAATTATTTTGAATTTGGAGCCAAGAGGGACTCATTGGTCACCCATGGTGAATGGGTCCCACCTTAGGCTTGTAAGTGGGTGTCGAGAATTAAGTTTCATTTAATGTTGTTTGTCGGGTTTACATTAAAAAATACACTTAATTAATAATGAGTGCATCAAGGGGTCATATAAAGCATAAGAAATGTGTAAATAGTAAGCCTAGAAAAGCATGAAATATTGTTACAAAACTTTTCAACACTTTAGAATAGGACTTGTCAAGTGATGAAAAGATGATTTTTAGGTCAATTATAATGAGAAGAGTCTAGAAAGTGTAGAAATGTGTTACAAGACTTCACAACACCTTCACAAGACATCATAATTTGAATATTTAGGACCTAATGTGAATGCATAAGTTACATTGCAACATTAAATCAAAGCAAGATAAGTCAAACATCACAAGAGAAAGACCTAAAAGACCATGAAAATGTCAATGATCCATTTTTCTATAGTACACACCAAAACTGTTGTAAGTGCATAAGATCAAGTGCTTTTAGTTAAATTCTTAATGCCTACCAATGCTTATCTATTGTATATGATGTGATTGTGTCACCCACTCTACTATAAGTGCATAACCTATTGGGTTTTCAATTATATTCTTTATGCTTGGGAATGCTAATTTGTTGTATGTGATGTAAATATTTATCACACTAACTTGTAGCTCAATATATGCGGTTTCAAGTTATATTATTTATGAATGCCAATGCATATTTGTTGTATAAAATGTAATTGTTACACCCAGTCTAGTCTAAGTGCATAAGTTCAAGTGCTTTCAGTTATATTTTTAGCCTAGCAATTCCTATCTATTGTCTATGATGTGATTGTGTATTCCATTCCTTTTGTAAGTGCATAACCTATTGGGTTTTCAATTATATTATTTATGATTGGGAATTCCAATCTATCGTATGTGATGTAGATGTTCTTCACACTGGCTTGTAACTCAATATCTTGGATTTGAAGCTATACTTTTATGAATGTCAATGCATATTTATCGTATACAATGTAATTGTTACACCAGATCTGATCTAAGTGCATATGATCAAGTGCTTTCACTTGTAATCTTACTTTCTGTCAATGCCTATCTATTGTATAGGATATTATTGTGTCACCCATTCAATTTTTAGTTACATTATGTATGCTTGGGAATGCCAATCTTTTGTATTCTATGTAAATGTTTTTCACACTAACATGTAGCTCAATATCTGGGGTTTCAAGTTATACTATTTAGGAATATCAATGCATATCTATTATATATGATGTAATTGTTACACCCAAATTACTGTAAGTGCATACGATCAAGCAATTTTAGTTAAATTATTAATTCCTACCAATGCCTATCTATTGTATACAATGTGATTGTGTCACCCACTCCGCTATAAGTGCATAACCTATTGGGTTTTTTAGTTATGTTATTTATGCCTAGGAATGCCAATATATTGTATGTGATGTAAATGTTCGTCACACTAACTTGTAACTCAATCTCTGAGGTTTCAAGTTTTATTGTTTATGAATACCAATGCATATATGTTGTATACAATGTAATTGTCAGACCCAATCTTCTCTAAGTGCATAATATCAAGTGCTTTCAGCTATAATTTTTAATGCCTAGTAATTCCTATATGTTATCGATGATGTTCTTGTGTAATCTAGTTTTATGTAAGTGCATAACCTATTGGGTTTTTAGTTATATTCTTTATGACTGGGAATTCCAATTTTTTGTATGTGATGTAGATGTTATTCACATTGACCTATAACTCAATATCTTGGGTTTCAAGTTATATTGTTTATGAATGCCAATACATATCTATATTTAAATAACCAAATAAACAAAGTAAAAAGACCAATAAAAATCAAACATTATCAACTTTCACATTATAAACTTTGAACATGTATATTAAAGAAAAATAATTTGTTCAAGCATCACTGTGAACTTAATGGTGTTCATTAATGGTTTTTATTATTGTTTGATTCATGTTTTGTAATGTAAGTAGGTGAAATGTAAATCTAAAATGAGGACCAAGACAAGCAAGAAGAGAGCCATGACAAGGTTACTTGCACGTAAAAGAGGGGTTATATTCCCCTTTGAAGAAGAACCTCCTAGATACAAGAGGAAAACAATCCTCAACCTATTGAGGTAGTTGTGAAGGTTAGTGCACCTTCAAGTAGGCTGAGAATAGCAAGATGAGAATGGGAGTGGTCAACAGAGGACATGAATGGGGTTCTTCATGATGTTGAGGAGAATGGGATGTTGACAAGAGTTGCTACCAAAAAATGCAGAATCCCTGCTACAAAACTCACCAACTGGTTAGGTGGGCTTACATCCACTTCCAAGAAAGGTCCTCCAACTGTCCTCATAGAATACAAGGAGGCTCTTATAATCAATTAGTGGGAAGAAATGGTAGTAGTCAATCATGGCCTTGAGATTATCAATCTCAAGGCACAGGTTACCCAAATTTTCCAATCTAGACCCAACCCTTTCAAGGATGGGCTACTTGGTAAGTCATGGTGGACTAGATTTAAGAGGTGTCATCCAAAACTCACATTGTGTACAATAGAAGGCCTCAACAAGGACATGGCACTCAACTTGAGATTTGCAGTAGTATCCACTTTTTACAATACACTATCAATAATGTATGATGCTAATCCATAAGATCCTCATAGAGTATAGAACTATGACGAAACATATATTTAAATGGGTGATCCTACAAAACTAGTTTACAATTCCGTTGAGGAAGCAAAATTGCAAAAAATGCCCACATGAAAAAAATTTGGGTTTTAGGGGGTTCGAACGAACCTAATAAGGGTTCACTCAAACCCCCCTTTGCATAAACCCTATTAAACGTTGGGTCCCACATATTACACATTTCTCGGAATTAAAAAAAAAAGAGAAACTTTGTAGAAAGGGGGGTTCACTCGAACCAGGGTTCAAATGAACCCAAATTAGAGCGAACCTCTAAGGGGGGTTCCCTTGAACTTGGGTTCATTCAAACCCCCCTTCTCCCCCTCTAGCACCAAAAATCTGTAAATTTTTTCCCTTCGAAGCTTGAGTTGAGGATGAAAATGGAAACTTCATAGACCCAACTAGAAGATGGTAGTCCTTAGAACGAGCTATCCATGAAATATAATTTTAATATCTTTTGGTTTTATTATGTATTTATTTATTTAGTTTGATTAAACATAGGTTTTTCACCAAAAATCAAGCTCTCTGTTTTGCACATGTGGAAAAATAACAGATTATCAAAATAAAATTTTGAAAAATATGTGTAGGCTAGGTATTGATGTCCTTGATCCATGAAAAAAAAATTGAATTTCGATACATACAAAAAAGTTATGTTGTATACAGTTTGCCTATGTATGAATTGTAATTGGTTTGACTTCGAAACTTGATTAAGGAAAAAATATTCAATAAAAAACTATGAAACCAAATGAAAGGATTAGATATTGTAGTTATAAATCTAAATTTCAAAAAAATAGAATTTTATCCTTCATAGAATTTTTTTTTATGTTGTATACGGTGACAATTACTCCTTGAAAATGGTGTTTACTGATAAAAACTAATTTTCAAAGGAGATGGATAAAGAAGCACAATATGATTCTAAATTTTTTGAAAAATAAATATTTAGAATCTATAGAAAAAATTTCACAAATCACTACTTTGTATCATCTTCAAATTCCTCACGGTTTAGTCACTATAGGTGTTCAAAAGTGAAGATTTAGTTAGAAAAAATCAGTCCAGTGTCCAGTTTGGCCAAAAATTGTAAAATAGTATTGTGGGATCACCCAAATAGGTAGAAATGGTGCGATGAAGGTGTTGGAAAGAAGAGGTAGCAAGAGTGTATCGTACATAATTCAAAGGAGGTGAGAATGGATTATAATTCTCTATCATGTTAATGCAACTGGTTAGAGCATACTAGGTTTCTACTTGTTTAAAGGAAAAAGGTAGCTAAAAAATTACATTGCATGTTGTGAACCAAGTGCTTGTATGGCAACCCAACCACATGCTTAGATGAGAAAAGAGCTTTCAATGAACTAGTTGCACCACTTTTTATAATTAGTTACAGGATGTGTGAAACCCACTAACAAGCACCTTCTCATTTTTTATGGTCATGGTAGTCATGTTGCAATGGAAACCACCCAAGAGGCAAGGATGCTAGGAATTGATCTGCTTACATTGCCGCACACATGTAGCACAAAATAAAACCAATAGTTGTGAGTGTATTATCACCATTCAAAATGTACTTCAAATTTGAACAAGATGCGTGGTTGGCTAGATACCTAAACATAGAAATCAGGAGAGAAAATTTGGCAAAGCTAGGTAGCAAGTCACTGAAAAAAGCATTAACAATATCCAACATCACAACATGTTTTAAAAGGACAAGGATATGACCCCTCAATCCTAATGCCCTGGTGGATGACATGCATCTGAGTGACACATATCAATTCAATGTCTAGCTAATGATGCTTTTGCAGTGTAGAACATCCTTAGTCTATTAGGTGTTGCAGTTTCAACTGATGAAGTTGCATACACATTACAATGCACAACAAAATTTCAAGTACATCAAGGTATACAAGATACAAGACAATATTCATACTCATTCAATTGTAGAAGTGGCATCCAATAAAAAATCTCATGAAATGGTAAACAACCAATGTGAGGAATTTAATGACGAACATAGTCTTTCCTTACAACCTAGCCAACCATCTTTGTTGGTGGAGAGAGCTATGAATCCAGGTATTGACTTATGATGCTAAGAAAATTAGGGAAAATTTTCATTCCCATCTCCCCCTACCTCTTTTTCCATACCTAAAATGGAACATTACTATGTAGATTTCTACCAAGTAACACAAGCTATTAGCGAGGAAGTCGAGGAGAACATTGAATCCCAAGTGATTGAAACAATCAAATCCCAATCAATTTTGACAATCAGTAAATTCTTGAAGTTTCTTGTGCACACTATTAATGAAAGAACAAATAATTTTTCTGATAATGGTATTGAGTTGATTCGATAGTCTCAATTGTTAACAACTGATGATTACGTGACTCTCCTAATGCAATAGGAGCAAAGGAAAAAATATAACTAGAAGAAATAAAATGTAAAAAGAAGAAAAAAAATGAGGAGAGAAAGGAAACATTGATTGTGGTGATGGAGTTGAAGGAGAAAAGCAAAGTTGACAAGGAAATTCAATGTATACAAAGAAATCAACTCAAACTATTACGAAAGAAGGAAAGATAATAGAAGAGGGAGCAAGGGAGGATTTTGTTGGTTATTTTTTTAGAACCATTTGAACTTAATCGCACCATATGTCTATGAATTTTCCACAATTCAATAATTAACATAGGTAAGGATTGACCAACAAACAAGTAAAGGATTACTAGGCCCTTACTTCTACTCTTCAGGTTCTGTGAAACCCAAGAGGGTGATCCTGAAAATGTTTAAATAATATTCTTGTGTCATTTTATCATGAAAATTGGAACACATAGATAATTCTCATATAACAACTCACAAATAGAATTTATCAAAGAAGTT
Source organism: Sequoia sempervirens (assembly GCA_007258455.2). Classification (NCBI taxonomy): domain Eukaryota; kingdom Viridiplantae; phylum Streptophyta; class Pinopsida; order Cupressales; family Cupressaceae; genus Sequoia; species Sequoia sempervirens. Next base: position 82,972 of record VDFB02096778.1, read on the forward strand.
GGTTGCTTCTTAACAACACTCTACATTCAGAGGATGAGAATGGTAAAACTCAACACAATTGTAACCTATTTTAAGAATTTGATTTAATAAATGATTTTTTGTTGAATTGAAAAACTAAATGCACCATGAATACCTTACTTAGATTAGTGCCTTATATTTGGAATGGATTTAGTTCTAACATCTACACAACTTGATATCAATTTCATACATGACATCAATTAAGCTTTGAAGATATTGCATTATAGTATTTCAACATTACCTCTCAACCACCACTTCTTACTAATATCCTAGCTCTCAATTTAACATAAACCAATAGCCTCACTCAAGTATTTACATTAATTCTTGAAATTAACAAGCAAGAATAAAACCACACACCCAATGAGAAACAATGGGGACAAATAAAATAACCTTTGATTGTATTATTTATAACTCAAGAAATGATTATATAGGAGAGAAAATGGCTTCGAATTTGTATCATTATGTACTCTATTGCCAGTGTAAGCACCTAATCTGCAACATAGTATAAACCTCAACATAAACATTAGCATGGGTTAATTTAAACCAAGCAAACTAAATACTCCTATGAAATATTCAATCATGTTAAAATATGCAAACTAGATAAATAGAACAAAGACCACTAAATGAAAGCACATGAAAACATGATCAAACCCTATCCCATAGTGGATTGGTGCTACTTTGATGTGGAAAGTAGCCCTTTCCCAATCCTTGATAAGCTTTTGGATGATGGATGAAATATGGATGATGAGTGATCAAGATGAAAATGCTTGAAATTGTGTATCAAGTTGTGTCTTCAAATCAATATGTATCAAGTTGTGCCTTCAAATCAATAGAAGAATCCACTATTTATAGAATAGAATGATGGAGGAATGAAAGATAGGACGAATGTGGGATAAAAGGTAATCCAATGGCATTGTGTCACTTGTCAACATTCAAATGGAGGGAGGAATGAGCACATTTTGGTCATTGTGCCCATAAATGGTATTAGGTGGAAATTTGAAAATTTGAAAGTTGGCTTGTTGAGGAAGAAGAAAGAGTCTTAAATGCCAAGTGGGAGACATGTAAGAGACAATGTAGGAGGAGTTAATGCCATGTTGGAGGACAAGTCCTTTTGGAGGGAATTTTTGAAATTTGAAGCATATTCCCTAAAGATGCCATGATAATAGAAGAAATAATAAATCAAATAAATTGATTTATTGTGCAAGTTGCAAAATCTAGAGAATTGGGGGATTAGATTAGCATTAATCATGATTTGATTAATTTTAATGGAGGTTAGTTGATTGTGACATTCAACTTAAATATTTGGATTTATTTAAGTTAAATGAGAAGATAAAGAACATTAGAGATTTAATTAAATATTTGGATTTATTCAATTAAATAAAAATTGGTTTGTTTAATTAAAGAGATAACCTTAGGAGATTAATTAAATAAACTTGATTTATTTAATTAAAGAGATGAATACGAGAGATTTAATTAAATAAAATTGATTCATTTAATTAAATGAAGAACATTAGATGCATGATGTCGATTTTGCATGTCTACATCCAGTGTTGCTATCAAATTACATGTATATTAGTAGACTCAAACCTAAGAATTGAATCTAAAATGCTTAGTAAACCCTTTACAATTCCCTATGTGATCAATTTGCAAACCAACCCCCCGTAACTAGCCCTGAATTCCCATTTATAGAAAAATGGGAGCAAATAAGCCTCAAACCAAATTACCATTTTAGTCACATTTACATTTGAAATTCAATTTCATTTCAATTCTAAGACTCCCCAGACAGTTATATTTGCACATTGAAAAGTGGGGGGAAAGCAAAATACAAAACTCCATCCATTGCAGAAGATTTACTAGCCTTCCAAAAGGAACTTTCATCATCATATCAACACCAAAAACTCTCGTCCATGTTAGTCAAAAAGGATCTCCCCATCAACACTCAAAACAAAAATTATTCACTCATTGAAGAAGGCATACCTGCCATCGTGGTAGCATTGTCATAAAAAAAACAATGAATTGGGACACTAACTCTGCGATGGTTCATCATCCTCAAAATTAGAGTATGCATGTCCCCCTAGGGCCTTTGTTGAAACTGGATAATTTTTCTTGCCATCTTTAGAGTTATCCAAACTATCTAGTGTAAGAAGGTACTAGGAATACTTTGGATCTTCTTCTGCCTCATTCTCCATGGGGACATTAGGTTCCTCCAGATAAGAAACATACACCTCATGATCCCTATCCTTCTTCTTCATATCTTTAGGCTTGACCAATTTATTCACCCTAGCATCTTGCTTCTCTTTACTCTGTTCCTTTAGGAACACACCACCAGGCATGCTCTGACCACAAACAACAACCCTACTCCTTAGGTTGTAGGTGTTCTTGTCTTCACCCCCCATGAATATGGAACAATCATTCTTAACTGTTTTTAGCTTCACAGACTTCTTAGACATGTTTGACTCAATTATGGGGGTGTCATCTTGGAGCTTAGGCCTCTTGACTCCCTTTTATTTTGGCTTTAATTTTGAACTAACATTTGACTTATTGGGCTCAAGTTCATTCTCACTAAATTATAGGATTGAGGCTTGACAACTTTCACTTACAAAAGAGCCTTAATAGTTTATACTCTTAGAAAAAAACTTGTAAGAAAAAACTCTTCCTAAACCATACACAATTCCAATCAATCCAAAATGGAAATTGCAAAAATCCCTTGCTAACCCCAAGAATCTAAAGCCCACAGACCCCTCAAGAATTCCCCAAACCAACTAATTAAGCACAATTAATGAAAAAAATATAAATATCACTTTACCTAAGAAAATTCATCCTCAATTTCTCTGCAACTACTCACCCAAGCTCTTCAGACCTTCTTCCCTGGCTTTGGACCAACTCTTCAGTTCTCAACAACTGCAAATTGTGAGAGAAACAACTAACAATATTCATTATGTAGAGTGACTAGAGCGTGTTTACCATTAATGTTTCAAAGAAAGCTCATGCGAGCAAGTTGACAACCAGCTACTCAACTTTGAATCTTGACCATCTATCATTTTTTATTTGAAACATAATCAATGATTCTCCTCAAGTATCATCGCTTTCCTTTTCATCTATACTTTGAAACAATGATGACACCTTGGGAAGTTGCCATGTATTCATCCACATATTTACCATATCTTCTGTGAACCCTAAATCTATGTACCTACAAAACAAAGAGAATAAACACCCTAAGTTAGATATTGCAAGCATAAACAAGGATTCCCCATAAAATCCATTTACAATTCAAACTAGGAATGAAAATATGCAAAAACACAATAAAATGATAAACCAAAGATGAAATCCTAATTTAAATAGCAAACTCTTGTTCCCATGGGGGAATTGGTGCCAATTTGATGTGAACATTTGGCCCTTTCCCAATTCCTATGATTGCAACCTTCGAATGTAGACTTGATGAAGAAATGTGATCCACTTTTGGTGATAAATGATGAAGACTCCAAGCCAAATCTGCAAAAGAACCTAGCTAAGAGTTCAAGGGTATGAAACTTGATAGATATTTGAGCATGGTAACTTTACTCAAATTGTGGATGATAAAATGAGGAGAGGAGCTCTTCATTTATAGGATTTCAAGATGGATGAAAGTCCAAATTTGAGCAATGTGGGAATAACTTTCATCCAATGATATGGTGCCACTTTTCAAGCTATGAATGGATGATGGTTGTGCAAGATTTGGGGTTTGTGCCAATAAATGCCAATATTTGAAGTTCAAATTTGTTGAAATGACATGTAAGAGGGAAGGGGAAAATGCAATAAATGCCACTTGGCTCAAGACAAAGGACATGTAAGGGATCTTAAATGCCTTGTTGGAAGGACTTATTCCCACTTGGATTTTGAATTCAAATTAGGGGAATATTCCAAAAGATGCCATGTGAGGGAAAATAGGGATTTAATAAATGAATTAAATCTATTTTCATGTGCAACTTGCATTATCTAGAGGATGTGACATGAGATTAGATTAGATTAATCAAGTATTGATTAATTTAATAGGAGATTAGATGATGTGACTTATTTGACTTAGATTTATGGATTTATTTAAATCAGATAAGAGAGGAATATGATAGGAGGCTGATTAAATAAATATTTTGATTTATTTAATTAAAAGGGATGATGTTAGATTAAATCAAATAAGGTTTTAATTTATTTAATTTAATAGATAGACTTTAGAGATTTAATCAAATAAATTTATTATTTAATTAAATAGGGATAATTAGATCTGATGGATTGATTTAATTAACAAGGAAAGTGACTTAATTAGACAAAATGATTTATTTAATTAAGAGACGAATATTGATGAATTTAATCAGATAAGGGAATTTGATTAAACGGTTAGACCAAGGGATGATTTAGGAAGAAACGATGTTAGTAAGTTAGGATCGAATGCACGATGCCAATCAGTATATTTTC
>VDFB02096778.1:90240-122157 GCA_007258455.2 Sequoia sempervirens
TTTAGGGTTTACAGTTTAAGTGTAGAGAGTGTAGGGTCGAGAGAGAGAGGGGGTTGAGGGTTTAAGATTTGAGGGTTGAGCGTAGAGGGTAGAGGGTAGAGAGAGATAGAGAGAGTTGAGGGTTTTAGGGTTGAGGGTAGAGGTTTTAGGGTAGAGGGTAGATAGTTTAAGGGTTGAGGGTGGAGGGTAGAGGGTTTAGGGTAGATGGTATAGGGTAGAGGTTTGAGTGTAGAGGGTATAGGGTAGAGGGTAGAGGGTTGAGAGTACAGGGTGTAGGGTTGAGAGAGAGAGAGAGGGGGGTTGGGGCTTTAAGGGTTTTAGGGTTTACAGTTTAGGGTTTACGGTTTAAGGGTAGAGGGTGTAGGGTTGAGAGAGAGAGAGAAGTGGGTTAGAGGTTAGGGTTTAAGGGTTGAGGGTTGAGGGTAGAGGGTAGAGAGAGAGATAGATAGAGAGGGTTGGGGGTTTTAGGGTTGAGGGTAGAGGGTAAACGGTTTAAGGGTTGAGGGTGGAGGGTTGATGGTAGATGGTATATGGTAGAGGGTTGAGTGTTGAAGGTAGAGGGTTTAGGGTTGAGAGAGAGAGAGAGGGGGGGTTGATGGTTTAAGGGTTTAAGGGTTTAGGATAGAGGGTTAAGGGTAGAGGGTAGATGATTTAAGGGTTTACAGTTACAATTTAAGGGTAGAGGGTAGAAAAATCTATTTCACTCCAACCCCCCTCCCATTGTGAGGTCTTTCCCCCCACCCTAACTGGACAACTGTCTATCCCTCTCAAGTCTCTATCGCTCTCAGGTCTCAATCCCTACCACACTACTAGGACTAATCTCTCTCACTCATATCCCCTCTCCCTCTATCTCAAGTCTCACTCCCTTCTATTGATATTGTGAAAGCATTTCAAAGCACCACATTTGGTGCTCGCCAAATTTGGCAAGCGACAAATGTGTTTTTACCTTGAAACAAAAAAATAGGAGTTCACCCTGTGATTTTGGCCCACATGCTTCTACTTTTGTCTAGTTCAATGCTTAATCTAACAAAGAAATGACTTTTTTATGCACTTGACTCCCTGTTGTACCAATCTATGCTTGATCCATCACCTTTTTGCCACCAATTTGCATGCAGACAACATAGATGAAGACATTTTGAAGTTTCTACAACATTTTACATTATCTTAGGTAATATATTCATTTTTGGTAATATTGAAATGTGTTATATTTAGTATGTTTGTTTATTTTTGACAATAATCTAAATTCCTTTAATGATTTTATTAATCATAACAATTGGACATAGAATTCAACATTGAATTAGATGAGAGTTGCATAAAAAAGTTTAATTTTTATGACTTTGAAGAAAAAAATGAAAGCCATGACATAATTTAGATGAATTCATGTTTAAACTTATATAAATGACATCAACTTAACACAAATTTTCTTATGAATTATATTTGCATTGCTTATAGTAGTCCATTTCCAACATGCTTAGATAAACAAATTCAACTTAACACAATTTTTTTTGTTTTGTTTTGACAATTTATAGACCATTCATTTGATGATTTTATTAATCTTCATTGTTATTGATGGTTGTGGGAAAAAAAATATTTTCAACTAATTCAGAAAACCTAAGAGCTTTCATAAATGTTAATGTGCAAGTTTCTATTAATTTTTTTGTGCCATAAAGAATTCACCTTCATCATGTGCTTAGATAATTTCAAGTGACACAAGACATAGTTGGTTTAATTCAAGTTTCCATTCATTCATACCATTTACCATTCTTCCTTGGTAGATTTATGTATGAAAAAGGTTGTAGCATATAGACATGTTTGATAATTCCAAGCAGCTTACTATCTTCTTTCATAAAATGCTTTGGTGTGTTCAATAAAATGCAATGTAATCAACGTTATCAATATGTTTCATAAAATGCATTACTTGTTTTTTTCTATGTGTGATTTCCAATATGCAACATTCAACATCATGATGAGAAAATGACTAGAGCCTCTAACACTAGAAGAACGCGCAGTAAAAAATGCAAGGAGAAGAGAATAAAAATTTGCAGCTCGTGAAGCAAAAGAATTGCAGCCCATACAACCAGAAATTCTTGTGCAATCTAAGAGAGATGTACAATTGGAAAAAAAAAGGGCATGAATGGACAAAGTTTGTGGAAGGACACAAATGGGTCCCCAAGTTGGAGGCACATTATCAACCATAGGTGAAGTTCAATGCACATCTCCAATTGAAGAGACACCATCAACAACATGTGGTCTTCCAAGTACATTGGAAATCACACCTATAGTTGAAGACACACCATCAAAACCATTGCATTTCAAAAGTACATCAGCAAACATGCCTCTATTTGAAGTCACTCCACAAACGAAATCTCAAGGTGGAGGTACAACATCGTTTACATGCCAATCTCAAGGTATGTCATCAATTGCACCTTTGATTGAAGGTACACGATCTATGTCAGATGTTGTTGACATTCCTAATGTTGACAAAAATTTACATTTGAGAACTCCTCCTAGAGTTTTGCATAGAAAACCTAGATTTTTGATTGATATTGATTCCAATGTTTTGAAATGGATGCTTGATAAGATGTCAAAATGTACATGTCAAAGAGCTGCACAAAGGATATGGAGTTTTTTTTGAGAAGCTAAGTGAGGGTGGAAGATGCCAACTATTTGTTGAAATGATGTGGCAACTCAAATTTAGGCCCACCATGAAGGATCTCTAGCTGAGAGTTTTGAATGACTCAAGTGAAAATTCCATTGTAAAGAACTTGATGAGTGCATATGAGAGCATGGGTTCTACCTCACACATGAAGGATAGTTGTGCCACAAGACATGTGATGAAAACAACATTATTAAGTAGTCAAACAAGGAGCAAGGTGAACCTTACAAAGACAAGTAAGTCTTTGAAAATAAGTAGATCATCTCTAATGAGAGCCCAAGGAAGGTGTGAAATATTGGAGGAACCAAATAGCAATGAGTTATGGGCATTCTCGGGTAGAGTGCCATGGAAAGATAAAAGAATTGCTCAAGGATTGAGATCTTTAATAGTAGATTATTGGAAGGATAACACAAGGACCTCTCCTAATCAAAGAGATGGTGTAAGGAGAATTGGGTGTAAAATCCATGAGCCACATCCAAAGCATTATTTGGATACCACTCAAACCCAATTTTTTGCTGATTTTGTACAAAAGTTTCCTGAAATTAAAATATGTCAAAGGTATTTTGAAATGCTAAATCCTTTTTATGTCAAAATAAATCACACACGCACTACTTGCTATTGTAGAGTACATATCAAGTTTTCTAACCATTATGATGTTTATCGACATATATGTGTAGATATGTATATTGACAATGTTTTGCAGGAATGTAACATAAGGCCTCCACCCAAATCCTCAAGGGAATTCTTATCTTCCATTTTATGTGAAAGAGAGGATGGTCAAATTTTTTACAAGTCATGTTTGGATGGAACATGTCATCATTGTGGTGGCATGCAACATTTGTCAATTTTCCAACACATGGCTAGTACACACACAATTGGAGACAAAATTGTCGAATTTGGAAAATACAAGATAGTGGCCTATAGTCTAAAAGATGGGAAAGAAGAAAAGAAGTGTGAATTGGTTAGTGATAAGATTCCAGTATATCAGTTTATGGAAATTTTCTGTGATTAGGTGGTCTATGAGTATGCAAGGCATACACATAGAGATCAATGGTTGGACTCACAGTTCAAGTTATGCAAGGACACGCTTCCACTTCATAGCATTGTTTCAGTTGTTGACTTCGTGGAGAATTACACACTACAACCATAGAATAAGGTGCAATCATAGTATTACAACTTCACATAGGTTGCTATATTTGTGCATATAGCATTCATTCATGCAAATGATAGTACAAAAGATAACAAGAAAGTATTGAGGGAGTATCACTTTTACATCAGTGATGATCACACACATTCTACCGAGTTTGTGCAAGGTTTCTTTTAGATGTTTTATGCTGATCTGGCTAGTAGGAGCACATCATTCAATCAACATATCATATGGTTAGATAATTGTACATCATAATTCAAGAATGCTAGAATGTTTTACTGGTTGAGCAGGATGCATAGGATTAGTGGTGTTCAACATATGTGGAACTTCTCAGAGGCCAGGCATGGAAAGGGGGAGCATGATGGAGTGGGTGCATGTACCAAAAGATCCCTTGCATGAGAAGAGTTAAAGTACAAAGACAGTGTAAATTTGATAGATGCAAGATCAATTATTGAGTAGTGCAATCATGCAATGGGTCCAGGTAGTCAAGGTAATTCTTTAGTTAATAGATTTTTTCATTTAATAGATGATACTAACATTGAAAAATATGAGGATTATTCTACACTAATAGGATCGAGTGAGCTACACTCTTTTAGAAGATCCAATGTAGGTACATGGACTATCCATATGCAAAATATGGCATTCTTTTGTTCTGCACGTACACTTTAAGCATGGAATGATTGCGAGTCAATAGAGTGGGTTGGCCAATGGTCTGTAAGAATTATAACCCCACTTGACACTTATTAGCTCTCAATAGCTCTACAAATCACAGAGATGCAATCATCTATTGAATTTGATCATGTATTAGAATTATAACCCCACTTGACACTTATTAGCTCTCAACAGCTCTACAAATCACAGAGATGCAATCATCTGTAGAACCAGGTAATATATCTTACTTTCAGGTTTTATTTTGATGTTCATTAAATAAATCTAACAAGATGAACATATCAATGTAGGGCATGTATATGCAGTGATTGCGGATGAAGACAATGAAGAGGATACAAATTACTACCTATGTCGTATCGAGGCCAAAAAGAAATTGGAGGCCCTAGTTATAGATGGAGAAAACATAGAATATCCTACAAGTTCAGTGGTTGTTACTGGAACATGGCTTAGAAGGTACACAGTTAAGAATGTTGTAGTTTGGTTGTTTGAGGACTTCGATACACATCAGAAGATTCTTCACTACTCAAACTTGTGGAAAGTGCGTGAGTCTAACCACGAGGAAATATTTGACACGATAAAGAGTAGAGCAGACCAAGATGGTTCCCTAGATTGATTGGTAAGTATGCACATTGAATTTATAAATTCATGTTATTGATCATTGATTTATTTCAAGTGTTTAAGTTTGATTGTATAAGGGTTTGCAAAATTGCATTAATGTAGATATGCAAAATGATGGTTATGTGCCGCTCTTTATTTGATGCAGACCTAGGAGGCCCAAACTCACTCAAAGTGTCAACCTGCCTTCAAGAGGCATCTAACAATATTAAAAGGGCCTATTATACCAATCCAAACAACTCCCAAAGTTTGAAAACAACTAGAAGTAGAATTTCCCACTTTCACCCTTGCAACCCTAGTATTAGTGCAAACTCGGTTTTAGGCCCTTAACTCCAACACTTCCCAAAAAAATTGAAAAAAAAATGGATGATTCAGACACCCATTACAGAGTTACAAAACATATCTCAGGTTCAAACACAAGTCCTTTGGATCAAACTCCTGAAACTCCCACTCCTACGTTGTCTTAATTAGGCTAATTAGGCCTAAATTACAAAGCAACCCACCTTTAGACTTAACACAAGAAACTAAAACTTTTGGGAAGCATTTCCCATGCCCTCAAACCACTAAATACACAATTAGTTTCTAGATTTGACTCTTCTAACATAGCAAACTATGGAACCCTTAATTTTTTAGCCAAACCAAGAGGGTTTACTAAAAACCTACATTCCATGCCTCCTCAGATCTCAAAACCAACTCAAACACTCTTAATAAACCTTGTAAATGCTTAGTAATTCAAAATAAATGACCTCTCACTCATATTTTACCAAACCCTAGACTAAAATCTCCACTTCCATGCATTTTCCCACATAAACTCAATAGGGACAGCGACCCAATCTACTTGATTTCTTTCTCTCAAAATAAAACACTCTCCCTAACACCTAAAAATTCTCCATGAGACCCAATACACCAATCACATTGAGCATAGTAAGGTGTAGGTGCTCCTACACCACTATTTGATGCAGGGGCACCAAGCTTCGGTGGTTGTCATTAGGGTGATGAAGTCTTGTGTTGGCTTGGATAAGGTCATATAGACCATTTATTGATGTAATAAGTCTATTTTAGTGGTTGCAAAGTTTTTTTGATGTTTATTTAATTTAATAAGGTCTATAAAGACCATTTGGTGTCTCATTGATCCATTTTTGTAAACAAGGTCAAATATGTGAAGCAATTGTCAATGATGACAAATGGGGGTCTAAGTAGGTTCATGTTTCTTTTTATGTATTAGGTCATGTTTTAGGGTCTCATAAGGTCTAATTAGACCAAAATAGGTGCTTTAAATGTATTTGGAATTATTTAAATGTTTTGGAGGGCCAAATAGTAAAAGAATGTAAAAGGAATCAAATGAGTTGTTAACAAAGATAGGTAAACAAATGTAATTTGGAACTCCAACGGCTAATAAGGGATTCAAAATTTAGTTGGAGGCTGTTATGTCAGTTTAATTTGATTAGGAAACCTTTAAAATGTGGTGGTCATCATTTGTAATGTTGGCTTCGTGTTTTTGTGAAGAAATCCAATTGAATTCTCACTGTTAGCAACAAATTTTTGATTTTTTTTGTCTTTTCTAGACCTGTATGATAATGTACAGTCATTGAATTGAGTAATTTCTTTATGAAAAATGTAGTGGCATGAATCTTTTATGTTTTACATCAGGTCTGAAGGTTTAATAGAGAATTTGAAGCATTGCATAGTTGTTTTCTTGTGAACAACTGAGTATACCTTGTTTTGGGGTTTTGTAGCCTTAATCATGTCTTGAAGACCCTTACACCAACTATGCTCACTATAACTAGTGTATTAGGTCTTATGGAGTATTTTTAGATGCTAAGGAGATTGATTTATGTTGTGAGAAAGGAATTAAGTAGACCGAGGTTGCTGTTCTTGTGAGTTTTGTGTAGAAAATGCATGTAAATAGGGGTTTTGGTCTATGGTTTGGTGGAATCTATATGGGAGGCCATGTATTTTGAATCATTAAGCATGTATAAGGTTATTGGAAAGTGTTCAAGTTGGTTTTGAAGCCTGAGGAGGTCTGGAAGCATCATATTTAATGAACCCTCATCAATAGTGCATAAAACAAGGGTTTTTGAGTTTGGGGTTGATTTGGCTGTACAAGTGGAATCTAATTGTAGATTCTATGTTTTTTGGGAATTTTAATTGCTTCCCCAAGGTTTTAGAGGGTTTGGTGAAGGATAAAGGGTACTCTCTTTGAAAAAGAGGCCTATTTCACTAGGTTTTTTCCATGGTAGGGGTATTGGATCTCCATGTTGGTCCAAAAGAGTTAATGTTGGGGTTTACATATGTTTTATAGCTTTGAAATGGGTATCTGAGTCCATCTTTTCTTTGCAATGTGTTTTGGAAGATATTGGAGTTAAAGGCCAAAAACTAGATTTACACTAATACAAGGTTACATGGGTGAAAGTGAGAAAATATGTTTTTGATTGTTTTCTAACTTTGGGGAATAGTTGAAATTTCTCTAATAGGCCTTTTAATCTTGTTAGATGCCTCTTGAATGCAATTTTTCAATTTGGTTGAGTTTGAGTCCCTAGGACTGCATAATTTTAGAGTGTGAATGGATGAAATCCTTTGGGGAAGTCATTTATGAGAGTCTTTTGAGCATGTATAGACATTATATGGTATGTTTTTGGTGTTGGATGTGAGAGTTAATTGTGGGAAGAGTGATTTTCAATAAGGCTCCTTGGAAAACCTAGGTTTGGTGGCTTGAGAGTGAGGGTTTAGTGGATTGGTATCTTGGTAATTGGTTGAAGCTCTAAAAATTATGAAATATTAAGGTTGGTAACCTATTTAATGACTGTCCATGGTGTTTGACTTGATTGTAGGTGTTTGGGAAGGTGTCTCTTTGGAAAAGAGGCCTACTTGGCCTAGTTTCCCCTACAGTATAGTGGGATTTTGGATAATACATTGAAAGACCCATCTCCAGGGCTCCTGTGACCTTATGACCACTTCAAACACCCTTGTTTAAGCCTACACATGCTTAATAATCCTTAATATTATGCTGCCCCCAAACTTCACCCACTTTTAGTCTCTAAAACCTCAAATTTCCATTAAAAAATGCGCTTCTATTATCTGTTTATCTTGTTTTCCTCTTGTAGGAGTAGGTGTTGGAACACTTGAAGGAGTAGGTGTTGAAACACCTCAGGGAGGAGGTGTCAAAACAATTGAAGGAGATAATAAAAAGAGATTCCTAAAGAGGTTTGTGTTTATTTTATTTTGTGTTTGGTAAATATGTTCCTATTATCGACAATTGTATGCTAACTTGTATCAATTTGATGCTTTTGTGTTCACCTATATAGATTGACATTCCAAAAGTTGATATGATTGGTTCTTTGAGAGGGGTATATTCTAGGACTCATGATGGTTTGAAGAGATGTATATATATGAGGTAATCAAGATTTCAATTTGAGAGTTCAATTATAATTCAATGTATATTGATTTTGATGTTAATTATTCAATTTTAAATTATATAATGTAACTAATTTGAATTGTGGTTTGAATTTTTCTTGTGTAGTTACCTTCATAGTCAAAGAGTGCTTGAAAGAGGCTCCATTTTGATGATCCACCTGTAGTTTAGGATGAGATAGACATTTTGGCATGTATATTATGAATAGCTATCGAGATGGCATATGCCACACTTTGTAAAACTTTGTTTGAGTTGGCGTTGATGCCATTTTTGTATATGGACATACATTTGATTATTGAATAATTTCATATATAAAAGTTGAGAATCAAAATAATTTGTTTGTCATGTGCATGTTTAAATTGCTCAAAAATTTAATCTTCAACAATGGTTAAATATCAATCTACAATATCATAAAAAATAATGGTTATATTATATAGTTGACAATAAAAAATAATGAATAATGGTTAAATTATATCATATACTGCTTAGTTATATTATGGTTAAATTATATAGTTTAAACAAATTTGAAGACAAGAACAATGGTAAAGTTTAACATTTTAACTTTAAAGTTTAAATACACATATATGTCATTGTCTTACACTACATATTTCATATTGCATTATCATTACATATTGAAATACAAAAAATATCGTAGTTTTCTGTTGATAAACATGCCAAAGTGATGTAGAGCAAGGTGGAAAACTCTCAACAAACCAATGACTCTTTAATCTTCCTTCCAGACACAAAACACCATTGGATAGTCATGAGCAGGGTACATAAGCACTAAATCAACAATCATCATCCAATGAAACAGTCACCAACACTCCAAAACTCAAAACTCTGACTTTTGACAAGTTTCAAAGAGGGTTTATTTAAAACCTCACCTCCAGACCTCTCCTCACCATTTGAATGCCTCCAACACCTTCAAATATGTCTGCCCTTGCTTAATTAACTCTTAGAAAGTGTTTGCCCAAGTGTTTTCCATCACTACCTACTCTTAACCTCCAAATTTCACTCGAAACACACATTCTTGACAACTAGGCATCAGGCCTAAACCCCCAAATGGTGACCCCTACTCCTGAAATCATGCACACATGTCCCCTACACCTAATTATTCCATTCCACCAAGTTACAATATAATACAATGGGTGGAAAAGACATTTGCTGGAAATTTCCATGTTGGCCCTGTGGAAAAAGCGTGAATTTAGGCCTAGGAGACATAGCTTGAAGTACCAGATTAAAAAAATAGTTTGGAAGAAGGTTAGAACCTGGTTGTTTCAGTGTTATTAGGTGGAGTTTGATGTGATAGAAGGTCTGCAAAGGCATGGTAGGTCATTTGGATGTTTGGGCTTGGCGTAGGAACACAAACCTTCTCTTTGTTTTCCATGAAGAGTTTGATAGGTAGTGTGTGTGTTAGGGTGTTTGTGTTGAGTCCATGAGTTCAAATAAGGTCCTAAGTGAACATTCTATGGTACTTGGTCAACTTTGAGGGGCTTATGTATTCATTTTGTAATGATTGTAAATCAAATGGAAAGGAGTATCAAAGTTGTCAAGGTGGTGTCAAGGGTGGTAGTATATTGTTTTCTTGAATAAGACATAGTTTTTAGGTGAGTAAGGTCTCATTACACCCATTGTAATAGGTTACGTGATTAAAAGGGTCAAAAAGAGCAAACATTGCAAAGCATGTAATGATATTAAATTGTGTAAAAGATGAAATTGTGATCTCCAACGGTCATAAGTGGTTTAAATTTCAATTGAGAGGGAAGTTGGTCATTGGTTGAAGAGGAGAAGCCTTTAAAAAGGCATGAGGACACCATTTGTAATATTGGCTTGAATTTTAAGGTATTGGCAATAAGAAAATTTTGAGTTTTCTTCATTTTTCTATGTTTCTTTCACATTTTGCAAACTTGTACAAGTCATACAGACTGAAATTTTCTATGTAATCTTTCATTTCTCATGGAGGACTGTGTTAGCCTTATTTTGCATTAGGTTTGAAAGAATTTAATAAAGATTTGTTAAAGAAATCATTGTTTTCCTGTGACAAGCCGAGAGCACCTTGTTGAGGGTTTTATGATAAAAAACATGTCTTAAAGGGCCCTTACACCGACTATATCTATTGTAACTAGTGTAATGGGCCCTAGGGAGTCTGATTAAGTTGTAGGTTACATGATTATAGTTGTGGGGAAGGAACAAAGGAGATAATCCTACTGTCTTGTTGATTTTTGTTAAAGAAAACACATGAAGAGGGAGCCCTCAACCTAGGGTTTGTTAAAATCAATGAGAGTGTGAATTTTTTTTCAACTTTTTAGCACATAGGGGTCAAAATACACATGTTTGAGTTAGTGGCATGGTCCGGGAGATTGTGCAAGTGGGATTTTGAATAAACCCTCTTGGTTTGGCATGAAATTGAGGGTTTTGTGGTTTGCAATGTTGGAAGGGTTAACCATGGAAAAAAATGTGGTTTCAGAGGTTTGATAGCATAGGAAATGTTGCCCCAAGGTTTCAAGGGCCTGTGACAAGTTTAAAGATATGTTGCTTTGTAATTTAGGCCTAATCAACCTAATTAGGTTAGCGTAGAAGGGGTGATTTTAGGTTGGTCCAAAAGACTTATTTTTAACTTTGGGATATGTGTTACAACTCTGAAATGGGTGTTTGAAACCATCATATGTTTGTCAGGTGTCTTGGAAAGTATTTGAGTAAAAGGCAAAAAATTGAGTTTGCACTACTACTAGGATTCGTGGGTGAAATTGAGAAATGGTGCTTCTGATTGTTGTCTAACTTGTAAGATTGTTTGAATTTATTTAAAAGACCATTTTAATCTTGTTAGATTCCTCTTCAAGGAAATTTGTCAATTTGATTGAGTTTGACCCTCCTGGTCTGCAAAATCCCTTAAGAATCTAAAGTGCAAAATGACTGCAAACTTTAGCATGACGTTACTCAAACATCATGAGTCTTAGAAACTTATCGTCTGAGCCTATGGGATCATGTTTCCCCTCTCTACAATAACCTCTCTCAGTTTTTGCTATCTTGAAGGCATTTTCCTGTGGCGGAAAGATTTCTCTTGGGGAAAGAGTTGTCAAATGCAAGTAGTGAAAAGTTGCAAAGTGGTGCAACTTTTATTCTGTAACTCGTATGACCAAACCAATTGTCCCAACAGGTCTGAGTGGGTACGTTAACACTAGGAGGGGTCTTCTTTCACACCCAAACATGTGGAATCACTTTGAGCTACGTTCAACCGGCTGAATCCCTTAAGAGTCCAAAGTGAAAAATGGCTGCAAACTTCAACATGACGTTACTTGGGCACCATGAGGCTTAGAAAATTATCGTCTAAGCCTATGAGATTATTTTGAGCCCCTCTATAATAAAATCTATCAGTTTTCACTATCTCGGAGGCATTTTCTTGTGGCGGCAATATTTCTCTTGGGGAAAAAGTTGTCAAATACAAGTAGTGCAAAGTTGCAAAGTGGTGCAACTTTCGTTTTGCAAATCGTACGACCAAAATAATTGTTCCAATGTATATGAGTGGGTATTTTTATGCTAGGAATGGTCCTCTTTCACACCCAAACATGCCGAATCACTACAAGCTACGTTCAACTGGCTGAATCCCTTAAGAGTCTGAAGTGGAAAATGGCTTCAAACTTCAGCATGACGTTACTCGGACACCATGAGGCTTAGAAACTTCTCGTCAAAGCCTATGGGATCATGTTGTGCCCCTCTACAATAACCTCTCTCAGTTTTCACTATCTTAGGCATTTTCTTGTGGCGGCGAGATTTCTCTTAGGGAAAAAGTTGTCAAATGCAAGTAGTGCAAAGTTGCAAAGTGGTGCAACTTTCATTCTACAACTCATACAACCAAACTAACTATTCCAATGCATTCGAATGGTTACATTTACACTAGGAATGGTCCTCTTTCACACCCAAATGTGCCGAATTACTTTGAGTTACGTTCAACAGGTTGAATCCCTTCCTTAGTGCAAAATGGCTGCAAACTTCAGCATGGCGTTACTCAAACACTATGAGGCTTAGAAACTTCTTGTCAGAGCTTATGGGATCATGTTGTTCCCATCTACAATAAAATCTCTTAGTTTTCACTATCCTAGAGGTGTTTTCCAGTGGTGGCGAGATTTCTCTCGGGGAAAAAGTTGTCAAATGCAAGTAGTGCAAAGTTGCAAAGTGGTGCAACTTTCGTTATACAACTCGTACAACAAAAATAACTATTCCAAGGCATATGAGTGGGTACGTTTATGTTAGAAATGGTCCTTTTTCGTACCCAAATGCGCCGAATCACTCCGAGCTACGTTCAACTAGTTGAATCCCTTAAGATTCTGAAGTGCAAAATGGCTGCAAACTTCAACATGACGTTACTCAGACACCGCGAGGCTTAGAAACTTCTCGTTTGAGCCTATGGGATTGTGGTATTCCCATCTACAATAAAATATCTTTGTTTTTTCTATCTCAGAGGCATTTTCCTGTGGTGGCGAGATTTCTCTTGGAAAAAAAGTTGTCAAATGCAAGTAGTGCAAAGTTGCAAAGTGGTGCAACTTTCGTTTTGTAACTCGTATGACCAAACTAACTATTCCAACGCATCCAAGTGGGTATGTTTACACTAGGAATGGTCCTCTTTCACACCCATATGCACCAAATCGCTCTGAGCTACGTTCAACCAACTGAATCCCTTAAGAGTCTAAAGCGCAAAATGGTTGCAAACTTCAGCATGACATTACTCAGACATCATGAAGCTTAGAAACTTCTCATATAAGCCTATGGGATCGTGTTGTGCCCCTCTACAATAACCTCTCTTGGTTTTTTTTTTATCTCAAAAGAATTTTCTTGTGATAGCAAGATTTCTCTTAGGGAAAAAGTTGTCAAATGCAAGTAGTGCAAAGTTGGAAAGTGGTGCAAATTTTGTTCTGCAACTCATGTGACCAAAATAACTATTCCAACGTGTCTGAGTGGAAACATTTATTCTAGGCACGGTTATCTTTCACACCTAAATGCGCCGAATCACTCTAAGCTAAGTTCAATCGGCTGAATCCCTTAAGAGTCTGAAGTGCAAAATGGCTACAAACTTTAGCGTGATGATAATCATACACAATGATGCTTAGAAATTTATTGTATAAGCCTATGGGATCATGTTGTGCCCCTCTACAATAACCTCTCTCAGTTTTTTCTTGGAAGGAAAATCAACATGTGTAAGTCAAGAGCAAGTTTGCCCAATCTTGGTAAGGCACAAGCAAACTTCACCATGCCCATGGTCAAGGAAAATGTCGAAGATGATGCAAAGTTCACTTTCGAAAGAAAAGCTATGCCCAAACTGCTATCAAGTCCACCCTTGGCTTGAATAATGCTTGTCCAAGACAAAGGTAAAGTCCTCCCAACTCAAAGCATACATGGAAAAGACAATGCAAAGTCGGCCCAGCTCAAAGCATACATGGCAAAGACAACTTAAAGTCCACCCCAAGCTGAAAAAAGGAGATGGACAACATATCTTGAATTCTGCCTTAGGCCAAGATCAAAGGGGACATCCAACATGCTAGATGGTGCCTTGTCATCTTCCAACCAATCAAAATGTTCCAAGCTAGCATGTCTAGGTTCAATGAACCTAACACTTCATAATGCAACAAATTTTTATTATTGGTTTATATTTAGCAGAAGGACAAGTGTCCCCAAATGTAATTTTCTCATTGGTCGAGAGGTAGTTAGTTGTGAAAAATGATAATTAGGGTTTTATTTTGTAATCTCGGTCGTTGATTCCAAATCAATCTTGGCCATTGAATTGTATTCAAGGACCTTATATATTGAGCTCACCCCTCATTTGTAAAAGATGGGAGCATCCATCACATACTACCAGTTCACTACCTTATCTATGCTTTCACTTACTATTATGATATGATATATTTTTTCCAAGCATCCATCGCTTGTTCGAAAGAACTTGTTGTAGGCTCTTAGCCATAGTAGCAAGATAGTGAACTATTTGATAAAATTCTTTGGTAGACATGCATGAAAAATGTGGTAGCATAGATAAGGTAGTAAACTATTTGAAAAAAGGAATCAAAGAAATGTGGTCTCATGGTGATGGAATGCCATGACAATCCAGGGAATTTTCTTGTCATGGAATTCCATCACCATGAGACCCCATTTCTTTGAGGAATTTTTTCAAATTGTTCGCTACCTTTTCTATGTATTGCTTACTATTATGCTTTGATGGATTTTTTCCAAGAATCCATATAGCTTGTTTGAAAGCACCTATTTTAGAATTTTATCCATAGTAGCAAGGCAGTGAATTGATTTATAAAATGCTTTGGTAGACATGTATGCTAAGCACGTTGAGACCACATTTCTTTGAGGCATTTTTTTGAAAAATTCACTGCCTTGTAAGTGTGGGAGCTCCAAGCCTCTTGATATGGTACTGAATGGTCATGGATGGAATTTTGGTTAAGATTGGAGAGTTTGAGTTTTTTTTTGTTTCAATAAGGTCTACTTAGACCTTTCTCATGTTTCCAAAATGATTTGGAGTTTTCATTTGATAATTTGGCCATAACTTGTAATCATGTTAAAAGTTGTCAAGATGGTCAAATGTTGTCAAGGTAAGAACAATAAGAAGTCATTTAAGAGGGTCTAGTGGATTAGGAAATAATAAAGAGTCAAAAGGAGGAAAATGTCAAATTTGTAAGTTGCATAAATGCAACAAATTTGAAAATCAATGGCTACCTCCTTTGAAAATTTGTTACTTGGTAGCTATAAAAGTTGGGAGAAGTTGTATTTGAATATAATAATTATAAAAGCCTCAAAAATGGCTTGTGCAAGGTTGTTGAAGGGAGTTTGAAGATTGTACACATTTTGTTTTCATGAAATACAACATTCTCAACAACTTTTTTCCCATTTTTCTAAACTTTGAAGGCTTGGTAAGGACCTGTACAACCTAACTTTACTCTAAAAATTCTTGGATGTTTTAGATACATGTTTTGGCTCTCTAATGCTTCAGATTTGAGGTATTAATCATGCAAATTGAGGGAGAAATCTTTATTTTTCTAGGACTGCTGATTTACCCTATTTTGGGGGTTTTGAAAGGGAACAAATTGGGTTTCTAAGCCTTCCTCCCACTGTATAGTCCTATCACTTGGTGGATAGGCTTAGATAGGTGAAATAATAATGTATGCATCTTTGTTTGTGCAGGTAAGGCGTATTTCTTGATTTTGGTGAGTCCCTAGGGTTGTTTCCATTGGAAAATACATGAATTTAATGGGTATAGACCTGCACCTGATGATGGGGTGTTAGAAAAAATTATCTTATGAAATTTTTGCTTGTGGGGGTGAATTCAAGGGTGTTTTACTAGGTGGCATGTTTGGGAAGGGCTTGGAAGTGTCTTTTTCAATAAACCCTCATCAAAAGTGCACAAAACAAGGGTTTTTGGGTTTGGTGTTTAGGTGGCCGTACAAATGAAATCTAATGGGGGATTTTGGGGTTTGATAACCTAAAAATTTCTTTCCTAAAGTATTAGA
Source organism: Sequoia sempervirens (assembly GCA_007258455.2). Taxonomy (NCBI): domain Eukaryota; kingdom Viridiplantae; phylum Streptophyta; class Pinopsida; order Cupressales; family Cupressaceae; genus Sequoia; species Sequoia sempervirens. Next base: position 106,242 of record VDFB02096778.1, read on the forward strand.
GTGTTTTCACAAGTTTAAGAGGGGGGTCCTTTGTAAAATTGACCTATTTGGAGGCCTAAAACAATGAGAAAGTCAGTTTTCTCAAATTTGTTCCAAAGGAGTCATATGGGGGGCTAAGATATGTTTTGTAACTCTATAATGGGTGTCTAAATCATCCTCTCTTTTTTCAAATGTTTTGGGAAGTTGTGGAGTTAAGTGCCTAAAAACAGGTTTGCACTGCTACTAGGTTTGCAAGGGTGAAAGTGGGAAATCCTACCTCTGATTGATTTTAAAATTTGGGAGTTGTTTGGATTGGTCCAATAGATCCTTTTAATCTTGGTAGATTCCTCTTGAAGGAAATTTGACACTTTGAGTGGGTTTGGGTCTCCTATCTCTGCATCAGTTGCCTATGCTATTGCTTCTTATTATGCTTTGATAGATTTTTTCCAAGCATCCATAGCTTGTTTGCAAGCACCTATTTTAGGATTTTATCCATATCAACAAGGCATTGAATTGTTTAATAAAATTCTTTGGTAAAAATATACGAAAAATGTGGTAGCATAGACAAGACAATGAATTGTTTGAAAAAATTCCTCAAAGCAACGTGGTCTCATGGTGATGGAATGGCATGGAAATTCATAGCAATTTGCATGTCATGGAATTCCATCACCATGAGACCACATTTCTTTTAGACATTTTTTTCAAGTAGTTCATTTCCTTGTCTATAGTATTGCTTGCTATTATGCTTTTGATATATTTTTTCCAAGCATCCATAGCTTGTTCAAAAGAACTTGTTTTATGCTTTTAGCCATATCAACAAGGAAATGAACTGTTTGAAAAAATACTTTGGTAAACATGTATGAAAATTGTGGTAACATAGACAAGGCAATGAACTGTTTGATAAAATATGTCAAAGAAATTTGGCCTCATAGAATGCCATGATAACAAAATGCAATTGGCAGCTGCTCCTACTTATTAGTTATGCAATGTGAAGTAATTGCATAATTGCTTAGGTTTACTTTGTAAAAACTATATTGTAATTGAAATTTTATCATCTATCAGCATCTAGTTATTAGTTATGTAGTGTGAAGTAATGCTTTGACTTTGAAAGATGTGCAATAAAATGTAATCAAGGATATGGATATAAACTACAAAAAAATATTTTTTACAATTCATTAGTTAAAATCTTTATTTTATTTGCTCTCTATATCTCTATATGCTATGGAAATACCTTTCAATTTCAAAATAAATAGATTTTATCTCTTGTTCTACAATTTTTTATGTTTTTTTAAATATGATTTTTTCTCGACTTTTTAAAAAACTCTTATACTTTTGGTTTGTCAAAATTTTCCCCAAAATATTTTTGCTGCTATGCATTCAAAGCATCAATCATACACATGAATACACACACTATACATGCATTATACATGTGAATAAGTGAAGCATACATGCGAATAAGTGAGGTACACGTAATTGAAGCATCCCAAAGGATACAAACCACCGGGAATGGAGCTTATTTACATAATACACTTTAGATGGAGCTTATTGAGAAATCGATAGTGATTAACTAAGCATTAGATGTAAACAAAATCCATGCCTACAACATTCAAGCATACGATTTGCACAATACACATGATAACATCATTCAAGAATGGCAGTAGCAACATAAGATTGTTTTAATCAAAAATCTATAAGGTATACAATGATATATATTGATAAAAGCATATAGAATATATCCAAGAAAGCCATACAAGCTTAGTACAAAGGAGCCATATTATGGACATAAAATGTCATGTATATATTTCTTGTACAAAACATATGTTCCAAAATGCCACATAGGCATACAACAAACAACCCTAATACAATCATTTCCCTCTAGGGGAAGGAAATAGATCTCGTGCTACCTTCGAAATTCGGTTGGATGAAGTGACTATTGGTTCTCTAGTCTTTCGAACACACTCACTAGTCCTCCTCTCTTCACTCTAGACCTTCAACTGATACCATAAAATGTAAAGATGTTAATACACAAAAAATAAATTATGGAATGACATATAACAAAATATAATCACTTACCGCATATAGATAGTAATCATTCACATTTACATCATTACCATGTCCATGATCTGGAGTGACAACCACCTATATAAACCATCAAGATATAAATTAAGCTACACAAAAGTATCGTGAAATTTTTTGATAATAGACCATAAAAGAGAAAATATAATGTCAAATCGACTAATCTGTTGCATACCTCTCTTAATGGATCAGAACTGGCTATTGCTACAACAACTCTGTGGTCCATTGTGCCACCAACATCACTAGGGCTATCTGATGTCAACATCTGCAAATGGTAAATGAAAGAGTAAATGGTAGGGTGAACTATTAAATGTTAATGGGATGGGATTAGGAAGGAATAAAGGAACAAAAAGTGAATTAGGAGAAGATAATGTGACATGATAAAGGAATACAAATGCAATGTTTGTGTTTCTCATCATTTTTTTAGATTTGTATATAAAAAATTATGAAAAATAGCTAACATTGTTTTACAACACCATTATTGAATAAAGGCTGCCTGAGTGTAAGGTCCTTGAGAAAATGAATTGTGAGGTGTGGAGGTCGAAGATTCACCAGGAAACTGTTTGAAATCCAAAGCATGTTATGAGACAGACATTCAAATATAAAGTTCAATTGTTCAAATGCAATAATAATATCTTTAAAACTAGTTGCATACCTGTGGACTCAATGTCGAGAAAAAATAAGGGTCTGTAGGAATGGGGCACATCTCATGAACACTCCGACCCTGAAATTTCATCAAATCAAAATTCTACTAATTTCCTTATTCTTAAATTTCAAAATATAATTTAATAAACATTAAATGAACTTGCTGAATTTTACCTGATTGTCAATGCCGAATGTATCATTCAACATATCATCTATGAAAGCCATCGCCTTTGCAACTAATGTAGGCTATGTAGCTGCATCCCGAGCAATCTGATAATCATATGTGCAAACTAAACCACAACCGCCATAATGGTGGGGTGGAGCTTGGGGTCTACACGTCTCCTCCACACTAGGCTCTATTAGAGACCTCGTACACTGTAAAATGGTCTAGGTGAGTGAGCCAATTGACTCCAACATGTCCACCTCTACACTATCCTTAACAATGGAAGGAATGACGACATGCTCCACCATGGGTCTAGCCAAGGGTCTCAGTGCCAACTGTGGATTACGTCGTGCAAAAATTCTATCATTTGTGGAGCCCCCAACTCTACCTTGAAAGTCTAAGATGTCAAAATAATTTGGCATCTTATTGAGGATAAAATCACAATAGAGTTTCCTCAAAAAGTATTGTGGTACCTCATGGTTATTGCATGGAGGTTGGTCAAATACCATCCACCACTGCTCCCAAAATTTATTTTTAATTAACTTATGGTGGCACCAATGGATGAGGAATCTCCTGCATGTATGAGACAAAGGTGCGTTGGTTTTTGGGTCTGTAAATAGGGCACACAAGTCGACTTTGATAAATTTTTGTTTTTTAACATCTGCATATGACAAACCTCTAGCATAATATTGTCTCATCTCATGCCTCTTATTTAACCAAAAAATTATTTTCTCGCTCATTTCTCCTACATGAGATACAATTGACTTCAATGATTCAACAATCCCTCTCCTATAAGGGCACATTTCGACATGCTCGGTTAATCTTCCAATTAATTGTTCAATGTCTCTTTTATTGTTTTCAATTTGATTTAGAACATTTTCTTATGTTCCTTGAGGATGCCTATGAATTAATGGAGGGATTTCAGGTTTTTCATGAGTAGGAGGCTCTTTTTGAGGGGGTGACTATGAATTTTCAAAGTTTCGAGGTGGAGATTCATTCCCTGATAATAGAACCAAATTTTATTATAAAAACCTATTTCAATCTGCATTCTAAATCAATTTCAAAATAAATTGAATAAAAATACACACCTCTTCACAATCTTTGACATCTCTAATGTGTTGGCGGCATCCTCATGAAAGATAGCAAGCTAATGATGCAAATAATGGATGATATTTTTCGAGCGTGAGTTGCAAACCTCCAATCCTCCAAGACAAGCCGCGGATTGAAGACAAATGAGGGTTTGAAATACGTTTTGGGCTTTTATTTTTCTTTTCCATTTGGCACATGCCAAATGACTCCAAGTCATTTGGTGTGCACCAAATGGCCAATTTTGGCCTTTTTTTGTGAATTTTTACAATTTGACACCTAAATTGTGTCACAGATTGGTGCACTTACCCCATGTGAAGATATAAGACAATAGGCATTGGGAGATTCTAACCACAAGGGGCTAGTTATTCAACAAACCTCCAAGACTCAAGTTGCTTTTAACATGACCAGAAACAAGCATAGTAGGTTAATAAAAAATTATAACATTGCAAAGGGCATCAAACATAAGGGTTTTTAAAGAAGGGTTTTTAAGAACACAAGCCCTAAGGCATAATGATAGACAAAACCCTAAGTCCTAGACATGAAAATAGCCAAATTTTCAGAGTTTTGAGATGAAACACAAAGCAATTTTAGGGGTTCCATCAAGTTCAAAAGGAACAAGATAAAAAAGAAAGAGAGATTGAGGTGGCCCATAGGGAATTGTAGTGAGAAAGATGGTTAAGCAGTCGTATGAACCCGTTACCAAAGAATGATGCTTTATTTCAAGAAATATTGAACATAAACATCCCTCAATTTTTTGTTGGTACTATTTTTTGAATCTCATCCCATCACAAGTTAGCTACACTTAAATTTCAAGTCAAACATCCAGTCGGGAAGAACATCGTATCCCTCAATTTTCTATTAGATTGAATTGTTCAATACTCACCCCATCACATGTAAGTTGCAGTCAATTTACAAATCCAGATCCAAATCATGTAACCATAACTCAAAAAGTAGCAGCACGAGATAAGAACATGCCTCTAGATATTTTTCTTAGCTGGTTTGATTGAGGTTGGTAGGGACCAACCCTACAAGTCCATCATTTTTGGCTACTTTTATTGTGTATGTTGGGGATTGCAAGATTATGTTAGAGTTTGGGAAGGACACTTAAGAAATGATGCCTCAATCAGACTGGTGTTCGAGCCTCTACATTTTTGAATAGATAGTTGAATATTACAGGAAAAAGTTACTAGTTTGATCGAAATCTCTTTGGCAGGAAATGGTTTTCTACTTAAGTTGTGGGTTTCTAAGATTTACTAACTTAAGTCACAAGGTTCTAAAATTTCATAACCTCCCGACTTAGCAACTTTGTGGTTCTCTTCATTATCGACATGTCGCAGGTTTTGAGAACTTTGCAACCTTTGACTCGAGGTTTGAAAGTTTGAGTTTTGAGTGACAGAGCGATCCCTTTGTCAGCATGTCATGACTTTTCAGAACTTTGCATCCTTCGACTCAAGGTTCAAAAGTTCAGATGTTGAGTGACTTCGTGATTGGTGCTTCATTGGTGGGATGTGGCTACTTTAGTAGGACTTTAAATTTTGTCCCCTTGACAGACTAATGACTATGGTGGGAACTAATTTGTCAGGGTGGAAGCAATAAATGGTGCAAGCCATGTTGACTCGTCAATAGGGACCACACAGAATGATATGGACTACATCAGTATGACTTCATTATATCGGTGGTATATGACATGTTGTCTCACCGATATGGTGATGAGGTTGACTTAGTAATAATGTTGAAGTAGGGACCACATGGATTGGTACAGTAAACATTAGATTGTCTATCTTGTATTGGTGGGAGGTGATAAGATGTCCCATGGATATGGCAATATATTGCTCGCTTCACATGGTTGTTGTGAAGTAGCTGGAGTAAATAACTTTTTGATATCTTGTTAACTATATGGAATTCTCTTAACTATTTACTACTATTGCTTGTTGGAAGTTGAACCAAACCATTCCTTGTTGGAATGTTGTAACTAGGGTTAGGGTTAAGAATGAATGATATAAAACCCTAGAACGTTCTACAATGAGTGAGAGAGGAAAATAGAACGGGGTTATGCTATTGGATTCTCTCTAGAATGGAACAAGATGTAAAATTTGTAAAGTCTTAGAGCTTGAATTGTATTTGTAACTATTTTGCTGCTAAATAATACAATGGTAATCTGGGCTTTTGGAGTGTGGGGTTTTTTACTCGAAAGGGCTTTCCCCATGTAAATCTATGTGTTCATATCTTATGTTCCATCTTTCATGTTTAATGGTTCTGCTTGATTGAATCTGTTTAATGGTGTTGTTTGGAACTAGTTTAATTAGCATTAACTTTTCTCTAAGGGTCAATGTGGGAAATGAACCATGTCTGATGGGTATGTGTAGAGTATGTGGCTGACGAATTTTTTTACCCAAAATTGATGAAACAAAAAGGGTTTTTAGAGGAGATTCTTAGCTTTCCACCAATATAAATTATGCTTTATTTTGAATTTAATAAATAATTATTATTCATTTTCTATTTGAATTATGAATAAAGTCCTGATTGATAGGTTGATTGAAAAACATCTAAGCTTTGAAACGGTATCACATTTTTGAATCTGAAACATGCGTCATATTCCATGCTTTGCATACTATAGGATTAAAAATAATAATAAATTTCATGAAGTTTTGACCAAGTTAAGGTGGCCAAACATACAAGTTTTTATATTTTTTAAAAGTTATAATAAAAAATTCATAATTAATTATTTACTTGGAAAAAAATTACAAAAAAATTTGCATCACATTGAGACATGAGTCCTCTACTTATATCTAAAATATTATAAAAAAATATTATCATTTTATTCTGGTTAGGGTGGTCAGACAAACACCTACTTCTTATTTTTTCCCTGAAATTTAAGTACTACTGCATTGAAATTTCAAATATTCACCAAATAGATTTTTTTTAAAAATAAGCCTAGTAGCTTAGAAACTACATCAAAATTGCTATAGATTCTATTCTTACATATTTTTGAAATAATATAGATAACTTATTCAATTTTTTACGTCAAGTTTCCTGACTCTAATTTTTTTGATTTTTTTCCACTTAAGGGCCTATTTTTTCCATGATGATCCTGCACATACCTTGATTCCACTTTGTGGCATAGTAGTACAAGTATTTGAGGAAATCTATAGGGAATAAAAGCTACCAAAGGAACTACTGATTTTAGATGTTCATTTTGAGATGACTAATATTTCCCAACAAGGACCAAACCTACAACTCCATCCTTTTTTGGCTTTTTTGTTGTGTACATTGGGGATTGCAAGATTATGTTATAAATATAAGTTTACATTTTAGTTTTTCTTTTTGGTTGCAAGTGTGTTCAATTTTTGGCAGCCTTTTAATTTAAATTTAGCCAACTTGTTTAAATCTACCATTTTTTATGCTCTAAATGGTCCAACATGTTCATGATGTGCCTAGTTAGAGGGTTGATTGATCATCGTTTGGGACCATCTCTAGATGTTGCATGGAGGGGAGCTAGTAGTGGGTCGAATGGATGCATGGAAGTAAAACACCTCTCCACCCTCAACATCTAGTTTCTCACATTAATTGTGTGTTTCCCTTAATTCCCTTTCATCCAACAACATGCACTATGCACCCATTCCCATTTACTTTTCCTAATTGGTGCATAATTTGAAGGAATTAGATCATTCATTGCTCCCAAACCTCGCACATTATGCTCATTTTCACTCCTTTCCTATGTGTTTTTTGAGGAGTCCTCATTTGGTTAGGAATCAATACATGATGTGATGCCTTATTAAAAAAGTATTATTGTTGATGTTCATAAAATACATTATTACTAATAGTAGAGTTATTTTCATGATAATATATTAAGATGAGGATTGGAAGCATGAATAATGTTGGAGAGATGTTGTTGAAATTCTATAGTATGCCTCATGCTTTCTTGATGATCTTGATAATATATGTGTTGCTGAAAGAGAGTTATGGTCTCTGCAAGTTACTCAAATGTTTCTCATTTAGGAAGCTACATTGAAGTTTGTCTGGGAGAATCCTCTGCATTCCTTCATTGTTGTAGTTCTGGTCTTGTAGTTTGATATTCAATGTTAGTGCTATGTGTATGCTATGCTCCTATCTTTTCAGGTCACTTGTGTTACCGAGGAGGTTCATGTGAATTGCAGAAGGTTGGCAGTGTGCTAGTTGTCTAGACTGGTCTGAGAAATTCTCTACATTTCTCTATATTGATGTCTTTATTCCCATGAATTGATGAGTGTGTTCAAATTTTTTGTGAAATGTATCATTCTAATATAATATACTAAAGTGGTCTGCAAGTTGTTCTACAAATGTTACATCATCTAGTTATGTATTATGTATTTCCTGAATAGAGTTTTCTATACCTTTTTGGTCTGCAGTGGCTATTGATGCATGACAGTATTAAATAAATGTATGGAAGTTATGTTGGATGTTCAAGGAACATCCCTATGTGATTCACATGTTGCTAATTGGTCACTTTGGTGCTACACTGTGTCTTGAGTCAACTTTCTAGGTTATTTGTGAGTATTTGGTTGACAAGGCTTGTTCCTTTGCTTGGACCATGTGCTTGGGGGGCTATGCCAAAAATTGAAGGTGTTTCATGATAGATTTGGGTCCTAACCTATCTTTTATAGGACCACACATCAAGTAAATTAAATTGAAAGAGTGTTTATGGGTTGAATGGTCATGTGCTTTAATGTCTCATCCACACATTTCCTTGATGCTGACTTAGGTTGATGTGTGCCTATGTGTAAATCATTTTGGATAACGCTGAAAGAACTATTAAGATTGTTTTTGGTCCTCTCTATCCTTGAGATAGGACCACATCATGATTTGGTGGCTGACCAGTTGAATTCATTGTTTATTCTCTTCCTGGCCATCCTAATTGAATAATTAATGTGTTGTGGTGGATATAAATGCAACATCATTTTAGATGTAATAGGAAAAAAAGAAGTGTACAAGTGAAATAAATTGTGTGAGCGAGCTATATTAAATATCTAGGAGAGATAGTGCTAAAGATTGAGAAAGGAAAGATAAATTATTCTTGAATGCCTCAATCAATAGAGAGTTGTGTTGGAAATGTTTTTAATTCTCTTATATATCTTTTGTATCTTGCTCTGAGATAGTGAATCTCATAAGGTCCTTTGTATTTTTCTCCTAGATTTGGTTGGTACTTCAATGTTGCAAGTCATTTTTGTATCTTTCTCTAAGGTAGTGAGCCTTCTTGCAAGTCTTTTGGCAGTGAGCCTTATATTGCATGAGTTAACTCTCACTGTGGTTTTTCTCTCATTGGGTTTTCCATGTAAATCTAGTGTATCTTTGTGCATGTGTGTGTTCTTTATCAATTTCTATTTTCTATTGATCTGATTACTTCTATATCTTTCATTAGTAAAGTTTTTTGAAGGTGTTAAAGAATAAAATTTATATATTCTTCTTTGTTATTGCTCTGCTTAAAGCTCCATCTTTATTTGCTAAAGGAGTTTGAGTTGTGATGAAAGTTTCAAGTTTTGGAAGAGGTTAAGTTTTATGTAACTAATTCATCCCTATCTCTCAATATCCAGAAGTGTTCAATAATTAGGCGCACAATTAGGTCCAAGCGCATAAGGGTATAAAAATCTAACGTGAAATTGTCAAGGGTGACAATTTATTATGCTACATTTAGCTCCCACTTTAGTGAGAGTATGCACTCAGACTCACACTAAAGTAAGAATATTTCAAGAGGGGTTCAATTATCCAAATATCAAAGAGATGGGATGGCATTGAATCTAGAGAAAGCATGCAATCCCACATGATTCAAGATCCTATGGTAAGAAAACATAAGGAAAAGGAGCACGATGTATGATGTGCAATGTAACATGAAAAACACAAAGCATACACAAAAAGTCACAAAACATAACATAGAGACAATAACAAAAATGAAAAAAAACATTATGCAAACATAAAGAAGACACATAAAAGACACAAAGCACAACATAGGGGTTAGTACTAAAAGGATTCAAGTTAGTAAGGAAAAGAGATCTCAATCTTAAATTTTTCTCAAGTACCAAATTTCATCCATCGAATGTGTTTTTTTTTTAAATGGTGCTTTTATAAGGATGGAAGATCACTTATGAAATACATGGCTCCGTTGGAAAGAAAGGTGTGTTATGCTAGGTGGCCATGTAAAAATTCTCAGGTTCATGAATTAACAAGCTTTGTTATTCCAAATCCATGGACTGGTTGTCAATCACGCTTCAGGGAGCGCATAAAATTTTAACATTGTGGGTGATTGTTTAACATTGTAGGGGATGAAAATCACCTCAAGGGGTGCACAAAATTTTAATGTCACAAGGGGAAGAAATAATGCTCAATGTCATAGGGGAAAAATTCGTAACCACACCTCAAGGGACATTATAAACAACACCACCACCAAAGGGGTATGTCAATAAGTCAAATCTCATAAAATTTCTATGAAATGGATAGGGGTGATATGCCCCCCTTAAAATGTCAACATGCTATGTTGATATTTTAAGGAAATAAGAGATGAAGAGGGGATCCTTGAAAAGAATACACCCCCCCAAAACTAGTTATCCTTGCTCTCCATGTGTAGAGACAAGAACAACCACGCAATAGACTATCGTGTTGCTACCATGAAAAGAGATATGGTTGCACTTAATATTGTACCACCATGAATGTAAATGAGCAAACACATCAAGTTATAAATGCCACATAGTGAGGAGCAACACCATAGGATAAATATCATTATTGTTTAGAGTGATTCTAGGTGCACCAACACATGGAAGAGCACCACAATCACTAAGTTATATTTTATTACTCAAGGCCTGACATTCATTGGTGGAATGGCCATAGACTCGATGATATGCATAAAAATATTTTTTTCTATAAAATTTCTTATGTGTTGGAGGAGGAAGGGTAATCAAATGGGATTTGAGAAGCCTGAACAAAATATGCTCTTGCTTAGGTATAGGATAAGCAGTAGGAGATATTCTTTTCTCATGTGAAGAAAAGCTTGCTTGCTTCCCACAAGAAGTCATAAATACATTAGATGATGGAGCATGATATGAATATGGGGATGAAGGTTGGAAACATAAAGCCTTTTTAGAAAAGTATGGTCTATAATTCACTTGATCCTTATCATTTCGTTTCATGTTTTCATATATCCATTTTTAGAAAGAATTTTGTATCCAAGTCCATAACAGTTTTTCAACTTAGATGAAGAAGTCTTTATATAAATGCTCATATGAGGAATTGGTTCTTTCATGAGAATGTAAATCATTTCTATTTTTTTTTAAAGTTAGGCATCTTCAACACATGAGGGATGAAAGATAACTAGCCCCCATCACCATCATGGGACAATGTTTTTGGATTTGTTGGTGTAGAAAAATATTGAGCAAACAAAACATAAGATTCTTTAGGTTTAGATTTTGAGATTTTGTACTCTCCTATAAAGCAGGGTGTAAAATATAATGAATCCCAATCATCATCTAAGATTTTTTTTATAGGTGAAATACAATCATGATTATATTCAATATGTATATGTTCTTCTTTGAAGTTGGAATCAAAGTATTAAGAGAGTTGGAAGTGTTATTTTTGGCTTGGACTTGTGAATTGTAACTTTTTTCATCTGATTTTACTGTATATATCTTGTTATTATATTCATACTTCATTTCACAGTGAAGAGTAGATGAGACTCCCTTCATCTCATGAATACATGGTCTACCCAAGAGAAAATTGTATGAAAGAGTATCAAGCATGACATGGATAGGAGTAGGTAGCACAATAGGACCAACTTTAACTAAAAATGTTATCATTCTTAATGATTGTCTTCCCACATTGTTAAAACCATAGATAGAAAAATCATGTTGAATTAAGTTTTTATCTACCCCAATTTTATCTAGAAGGTCAATGTTACAAATATTAAGCCCTAAACCATTATCAATAAGGGTACGCCTAATACCAACCTTGTTAACCACAACCATTTTCATCAAGGAATCATTTTTCTTTTGTATTTACAAGGGAGGTAATTCACTTTGATGAAAGGAAATATCTAAAAATTTTGAATTCATACCCTCAAGGAAGGTTGTTACATCGTTTGATTGAGCACTAGTAGGCACAACAACTTTTTGCAAAGCATCTTGAAGCATGCTATGGTATATGGGTAAGGTTTGAATCAAATCCCATAAGGAGATCTTAGTGAGAGTAGCACGAAGCTACTCTATAATATCACAATCCTTACCATTATGTTGAGGTAAATGAGGTACAATAGGTAAGATAGGTTGTGGGAGGGGTATTGATGCAAAAATGGCTTGAGTTTGTTTGGGTTGCTTGTTATTTCTTGTGTTGTATGCATGAGAAACAACATGATAATGTTGTTACTGTGATACATTATTTGAATGGTTATGGTGTTGGGTTTATTGTATCATGAAATTCAAGATGTGACCTAAAGATTTTGGTGTATTTGTTGGTGGTCCAATGCTAAAAATGATTTTATTTTGCGGTTGAGGGTGATTTGTGGGTGGGAAAATCATAAGTTGAGGTGTGATTAAATTTATTATTTTTTGGTGTGTTGGTATGTTAGAAACCTTAGTGGATGATCTAGGTGAGATTAAGTCCTCAAGGGCCTCATTTAACATATCAAAGTCATCACAACTAAAAGGATTGTTATGTATATAATGCACACTTATAGAAAGAGATTTGAAATGATCAGTTTATTATACTTTCTCTAAGACTAACCATTAATCTCCAAATTCAAATTATGTTTATACTTGTTAAGTAAAACAAAATTTAGACCTATAGACTTGTTAAAGACACAGACATGAGAAACATAACTCGTATCTACAAGGGTACAAATATTAGTTTGTGACTAGAATCTAAGCTGAAATAGGTTGGTCTAGGGTGCAAGGAGGCCTTAGACTGGCTTGGTTTTTCTCTAAAATTTTAGTTTTTGATGCACTATTCATAGTGTGGACACAAAAAAAGTAACCCTTCTACTTTTTCTCATGTTTAGGCTCCCCTAGTGGACTTTGGCTTGATTTTCCCTAGATTTAATGTTGTAATGTGGCCAACACATTCACATTAGGTCTTCAACCCTTGTGAATCATTAAGAATTATAGGATGTCTTGTAAAAGTGTTGTAACCCACTTTCACACTTTTCTAGAACCCTTTCATTATAATTCACTTAAATAACCCCTTTTTATCACTTACCAAGTCTTATTTCAAAGTGTTGTAAAGAGTTGTAACAAACTTTCACACTTTTCTAGACTTGTCATCACTAATTCAACCCTTTTTTATGTTTAAATGACCCCTTAATGCTTTCTGACCTTACTTAAGTGTATTTTTTAGATTATTCCTATTAAACCTTATTAAATACATTTTAATCCCTAACACCTAGTAAAATTTCCCTAGTGGGACCAAGTCGCCACTTGGGGTGACTTAGTCCCACTGGGCACAAAAATTAAAATAATTTTAATTTTCTAGAGGGATTTTATTCTCTTAACCTTGAGGTCAGCCTATGATGTGTTATTTTTGGGAAATATTGTAAAATAAAGTATAAATAAAGGGTTTTCCCCTCATTTTTCATCTCCTAATCTCCTACAATCTTCTAATCTCATAGTTCATTCACTTAATCATTCTCAAGCATTCTAAGCACTTTCAAGCATCCATTGGAGCATCTTGTTGCATATCTTCAGATTTCTATATCAAGGGTTAGGTGAGTTTGTGACATTGCATGGTGTTCATTCATCATTCTCTCTCTTTTTTATTTCATTTTATAGGGTTTGATTACAAAATTGGGGTTTGACCAAGGAAAACCCCTATTCTCTAACCCTTAACCCTTTCTCGCCTCTTTGCATGTGTGTATGTAGGTCTTGTATGCAAATTTTTCAAAGAGAAAGGTATTAAGAACTTGTCAACAATCTGTCAAAGTCGTTCAAGTCAACAAAGCCCTAATTGAAGCTTGGAGACCTCTTTCAACCCGTTTTCTATAGAATCTAAACTGAACACTTGTCAAGAAGGGAAGTGCATAATAAAAGCTACAAATTCCTGTCCTGGATTTCTCGAGATTCCCAGGTGGACTAAATTGCTATCTATGGCTGGTTAGTCCCACTACCAGGCCTAAAAAGTGATTTTTACATTTATGAGTACCCATTTGGCAAAAACCTATTTTGACAGAATCTCCCCAAAACAAGACTAAGTCACCCAACTTGGCGTAAGTTTCCTAGCTAGATTCAACAACAAAATATATAGGATTCCAAATCCTTTCTACATCACACTTCAGTTCCTAGGTGCACCTCTCCAGTCTTGTTTATTTTTGTTATTGTTTACTTGCATTCCTACGTCATTTTGCATATATCACTATGTTTTCAAACAACTTACATTTCTTAGGTTTTGCATTAATAAGTCATTTATTTAATCAATTTATTGCATTTAGACATACTTCATCCATCCTTGCATTGATTTTGAATGTATACATTTCCCATTTTGGCCCATCTTTCTCCTTTTAGGTTAAAAACCCTAGAAGTGCTAGAAAGCCATTGGAAGCCAAAATATTTGTTTACTCATAGGTTTTAGATGTATGAGACAAGTTTGGTTCATATTTGAGACTAAAATTGTGATTGTTTCCACCAATTTCAAAATGTAATGTAATGTGATGATCTAGGGTTTTCAAAATTTGTAAAAATAAAATCCTTTTTAACCCAATTATGCAATGTTTAAAAAAATTTATACAATTATCATACAAATTTAACAGTTTTGAGAACTAAAAAAAAAAAACATTTCCCAAAAATTTGCATAAAGCCAAGTAGACTAACACTTTTCTTTCAAATGCAAATACACTTTTTTTTCCAAAAAAGATTATGATTTCTGAAATTTTGACAAGTTTTACCTAATTTTCCAGATCCATGAAATGGTAAATGAAAATAAAAAGATCTATTTTAATGCTCAAAATGTTAGGTTCACCAAAATATTTTTCTGGAAAAAGAGATCCTAAGACAAATGGATAGATCACTAAAATCAATCCTTTTCCAATAAAGATTAGAGTCCAAATTGGCAAGGGTATGAGATTGACTTGCAATTCGAGAGGCGATTCAATCAACCTTAGATTTGGAATCTTAATGCCTTAGGAAATGATTGAAATTAATTTAAATTAAATGAATTAATTTGATTACAAGACCTAATCTAAAAATGCAACTTTTTTATATTGATAAAAATAAGAAACCAAAATCTGAGAGAAGATCTAGGAAGGACAGAGTACTATGCACTTGGTATACAAATTTGAGCCCAATTTCCTTGGTCTAGGGTGCAAGGATGCCCTAGACTAGGGATTTTATTTCAAAAATTGACTTCAAAAGCCACAAGTCCTTAGTCTATAGCTTCTTCCTTTTGGGTTTGGTTGTCAAATTTTCATCAGTTTATGTGATAATGTAGATTCTTTATCTTGTCAATTTGGAGGGCTAATGATGCATGAATGAAAATATTGTCTTCAATCTTTCTCCAATCCTCTTTAGATCTATAACCTACACACATAAAGAGAGGGGAAGGGTTGTTACATATAGGGGCTTACCTCAGTCAAACCTTGTGCTAGTATTTCTACCTCCATAATGAAAAAAATGATGATAAAAAGAGAGCTTATCCTTTTGAGGGATAGAGGGTAAATTATGATAAAAATGATGAATTGATATTTTTTTGTAACTCACCACTTAGATCTAATCTCGTTGATGGATTGAAGTCACACTCATCAACTTCAAGGATTCCTTGTTGCTTGACTTGATTTTATATGAAGACCTACAAATGTTTGTACTTCAAAACAAAATGCATGCAAAACATGAACATGACTCACATAAAACTTGACATGATGCTTGGATAAAAAATGCTGCCATAATTCTAAAAATTATGCTCTTGACTACTTTTCAACTAATTTTTGTTGGTGTAAATAAAGTCTTATACCTAGTTAATTCA